>JAJOOO010023344.1:0-10832 GCA_029582685.1 Solanum piurae | reverse complement strand
CTAATTCGTGCTTGTGTGTGCTTTTCAGATAATCATGCCTCTACGAAGAGCTGTCAGAGGACGTCCTACTAGATGTAATGTTGAGGAGCAAGAGTTAACTAATGCACCTGAAGTCAACCTCAAGGGGAAGTTACTAATGTTGAGTTCAGAGAGGCAATTAGGATGTTGAGTCAAGTTGTGACTAACCAGGTTGGTCAGCAAAGGGGAGCTCGATAGGAAGAAGCTGACACTTCAAGGATTCGTGAGTTCTTGAGGATGAACCCTCCATGTTTCACGGGTTCGAGCATTACTGAGGATCCAGAGAACTTCATTGAGGAGTTGAAGAAGGTATTTGAGGTCATGTATGTTGCTGATGATGAGCGAGTTGAACTAGCTTCATATCAACTAAAGAATGTTGCTAGGGCTTGGTTTGACCAATGGAAGGAGGGTAGAGCCTAGAATGCACCACCTGCGAGTTGGGCTTGTTTTGAGGAGGCTTTCTTGGGGCGTTTCTTTTCCTCAGAACTGAAAGAGGCTAAGGCACGATAGTTCCTCACACTTAAGGAAGATTCTTTGAGTGTTCATGAGTATGGGTTGAAATTCACCCAACTGTCTCGCTATGCTCCGAAAATGGTTGCGGACATGAGGAATATGATGAGTCTGTTTGTTGCTGGGTTGTCCCGTCTATCAAGAAAATAGGTTCGGGCAGCAATGCTTATTGGGGACATGGATATTTCGAGGTTGATGGTCTATGTGCAACAAGTAGAGGAAGAGAAGCGAGGGATAGAGAGGAATTCAAGAACAAGAGGGCTAAGACAGGGAATGAGTCCGGGCAGCAGAAGAGTAATGCCAACCGATCATCTTTCCAACAGAAACAGAAGGGACCTGCCCCATCTTCTGCTATTGCACCTGCACCTAGGAACAAATGTGAGTACAATGGTCAGAATTCCAGAGCTAAGCCTGCCTATTCTCAAGGTCGTGTGGCGCAAGGGAGTAGTAAGCCTCCTGTATGCGCTAAGTATGGTAGGAACCACTCAAGTACTTATCGTGAGGGCTCCACTGGTTGTTTCAAGTGTGGTCAGAATGGGAATTTCACGCGAGAGCATCCAAAGAACTAGCAGAGAAATGGTGGTGGTGGTAATAGAGCCCAGTTTTCTTAAGTAGCTCCACCAGACAGAGATGCACCTAGAGGGGCTACTTTCGGTACTGGCGGAGGAACAAACCACTTATATGCTATAACAGTCGCCAAGAGCAAGAGGATTCACCAGATGTTGTCATTGGTATAATTCAAGTCTTTGACTTTACTGTTTATGCTTTGCTAGATCCAGGAGCGAGTTTGTCTTTTGTAACTCCTTATGTTGCTATGAACTTTGATGTTCTTCTTGAGAAACTTAGTGAACCATTCAGTGTCTCTACGCCTATTGGTGAGTCTATTCTAGCAGAGAGAGTCTATCGTGATTGTCCCATTTCCTTCAATCACAAGAGTACCATGGTTGACTTAATTGAGTTAGACATGGTAGATTTTGATGTCATTCTTGGTATGGACTGACTTCATGCTTGTTATGCCTCAGTTGATTGTAGAGCTCGAGTAGTCAAGTTTCAGTTTCCAAATGAGCCAGTCTTAGAGTGGAAAAGAAGTTCAGTAGTGCTTAAGGGTCGTTTCATTTCATACCTTAAGGCAAGGAAGTTAGTTTCTAAGAGGTGTGTCTATCACTTAGTCTGAGTTAATGACTCAAGTGTTGAGGTACCTCCTATTCAGTCAGTTCCAGTAGTAAAAAAGTTTCCAGAAGTCCTTCTAGATGATCTTCTTGGAGTTCCTCCTGAGAGAGAGATAAACTTCGGTATAGATCTTCTTCCAGAGACTCGTCCGATATCTATTCCTCCATATAAAATGGCACCAACAGAGTTGAAAGAGTTGAAAGAGTTGAAAGAACAGTTAAATGATCTATTAGATAAGGGCTTTATTCGACCAAGTGTCTCACCTTAGGGTCTCCGGTCTTATTTTTGAGGAAGAATGATGGTTCCCTTAGGATGTGTATAGATTACCGTCACTTGAACAAGGTTACCATCAAGAACAAGTATCCTCTTCCAAGGATTGATGATCTTTTCGATCAGCTTCAGGGTGCTTCTTGTTTCTCGAAAATCGACCTCAGATCAGGTTATCATTAGTTGAAAGTAATGGAGTGTGATGTTCCCAAGACAACAATCAGGACCCGTTATGGTCACTATGAGTTTCTGGTCATGTCGTTCGGTTTAACTAATGCACCAGCACTATTCATGGATCTTATGAATAGAGTCTTCAAACCTTATTTAGATATGACTGTTATCGTCTTCATTGATGACATATTAATCTATTCAAGAAATGAATAAAATCATGCTAGCCATCTCCGAATAGTTCTTCAGACTTTGAAAGATAAGTAGTTGTATGCTAAATTCTCTAAGTGTGAATTTTGGCTCGAGTCTATGGCATTCTTAGGCCATATTGTGTCTGGAGAGGGAATTAAAGTTGATACTCAAAAAATTGAGGTAGTGCAGAATTGGCCTAGACCCACATCTCCAACTGATATTAGGAGTTTCTTGGGCTTGGCTGGATATTATAGAAGGTTCGTAGAGGGGTTCTCATAAATTTCATCCCCTTTGACCAAGTTGACTCAGAACACAACTAATTGTCAATGGTTTGAAGCTTGTGAAAAGAGCTTTCAGGAATTGAAAAAGAGGTTGACTACTGCCTCAGTTTTGACCTTACCAGAAGGTACTGAAGGTTTTATGGTGTATTGTGATGCATCTAGAGTTGGTTTGGGTTGTGTGTTAATGCAGAATGACAAAGTTATAGCTTATGCCTCCAGACAGTTGAAAGTTCATGAGAAGAACTATCCAACCCATGACTTAAAGTTGGCTGCAATAGTATTTTCTTTGAAGATATGGCGTCACTATTTGTATGGTGTTCATGTTGATGTATTCACTGATCACAAGAGCCTTCAATATGTGTTCACTCAGAAAGAGCTTAATCTCAGACAAAAGAGGTGGTTAGAATTACTCAAGGATTATGACATGAGTATTCTTTATCACCTAGGTAAGGCTAATGTTGTTGATGATGCTTTAAGCTGGTTGTCTTTGGGTAGCACCGCCCATGTTGAGGAAGAAAAGAGAGAGTTAGAGAAAGATGTGCATATACTTGCACGATTAGGAGTTCGACTAATGGATTCCACAGAAGGAGGAGTAGGGGTGATGAATGGGGCTGAATCATCATTAGTGTCAGAAGTGAAAGAAAAGCAAGACGAAGATCCCATTTTGCTTGAATTGAAGGCGAATCTACATAAGCAAAAAATATTAGCTTTTGAACAAGGGGGAGATGGTGTATTGTGATATCAAGGTAAATTGTGTGTACCAATGGTGGATGAACTCCAAGAGAGGATCATGGAGGAAGCTCATAGCTCCAGATCCAGATATTATATTCATCCAGGTTCCACAAAGATGTATCGTGACTTGAGAGAGGTGTATTGGTGGAATAGTATGAAGAAGGGCATTGCAGAATTTGATGCTAAGTGTACAAATTGCCAACAAGTTAAAGTAGAGCATCAAAGGCCCGGTGGTTTGGCTCAGAATATAGAACTTCAGGAATGGAAGTGGGAGATGATTAATATGGACTTCATCATAGGTTTAACAAGGTCTCGCAGGCAGCATGATTCTATTTGGGTGATTGTGGATCAAATGACCAAATTACCCCATTTTTTGCCGGTGAAGACTACCCATTCAGCAGAGGATTATGTTAGGTTATATATTCAGGAGGTGGTAAGACTTCATGGAGTCCCTGTTTTGATTATATCAGATAGGGGTGCACAATTTACTGCACAATTTTGGAAGTCATTCCAAAAAAGCTTGGGTTCAAAGGTGAATTTAAGTACTGCCTTTCATCCTCAGACTGATGGGCAAGCAGAGCACACTATTCAGACTTTAGAAGATATGTTGAGGGCTTGTGTGATTTATTTCAAAGGGAATTGGGATGATCACCTACCTCTCATTGAGTTTGCTTACAGAAACAGTTACCACTCTAGCATCTAAATGACTCCTTATGAAGCTCTCTATGAGAGAAGATGCAGATCTCCTATTGGATGGTTTGAAGTTGGTGAAGCTGGGTTTATAGGACCAGATTTAGTTCATCAAGCTATGGAGAAGGTGAAGGTGATTCAAGAGAGGTTGAAAATGGCACAGAGTCGTCAGAAATCCTACGCTGATGTTAGGAGAAAGGAGTTAGAGTTTGAAGTAGATGATTGGGTATATCTCAAAGTTTCGCCCATGAAGGGGGTTATGAGGTTTGGTAAGAAGGGAAAGATTAGTCCCCGATATATTGGACCTTATAGAATAACCAAGAGGATTGGCAAAATAGCTTATGAATTAGAGCTACCACAAGAGTTAACAACGGATCATCCGGTATTTCACATCTCCATGTTGAAGAAGTGCACGGGCGATCCTTCATTGATCATACCAACTGAAAATATTAGGATCAAAGATAGATATTGTAACATCTCGCAACTAGAAAGAACTAGAAGGAAGTTTAAAATCTGGAAATAGTTATTTTTGGGAAGAATTTAAAAATCTCGAAATTTGGTAAAAGTGTTAAAGTGAGTTTTTAGTCAACTTCAAATGGCCCTAATTACTAACTCAGGATGAGTTAGGTGTGATTGTAGATATGGTTGGAAATCACTTTGAATGATCTTTCCAACGCCGCCAAGTTTGAGTGATTTCGAGTTCGTATGAGCATATTATACCCTTCGGAAGTTGCACTGTTCAAATAAGGATATGTCCAATCCGGATTTTAAAGGGGTATTTTAGTCTTTTCCTTGACGGCAACCCCATTATTTCAGAGCACACCGATACTGTCCCGGCCTCCTCCTCCCAAGCTTCTAGTAGGGCTTCTAGCTCATCCAGGTCCACACCACCGTTAGGAGCTATTGTTGTCCCGTTGGCCAGAGTACAGAAATTATAGGCTCAGATGGCCACATTGTTGTATCACATCCAGCCTTGGATGCAAAAGTTGATAGCTGAGTCCGAGGTCAGAATGGAGCGAAGGATGGAGGGCATGATGGACCGAAAGATCAAGACCGTTAATAGGTGTCTCGATGCCTTTGAACTGAGAGTCCTTAAACGACCACCACGACCATGGATCTATCCTCTTTTCAGTCCGAGTTAGCCAGTCTCCGGGCCAACGTTGATGCCATTTTTGCCACCCCAATAGTTGAGCCTCAGGATGCACCTACAGCGTTGACTGATGATACAATGCTGGATGCCTTATTCAGTGGGATCGCCGAGGAGGGGCCTGAGCCTACACATACAAAAGGCAAGAGGCACCGTTCTAATCGCACTGAGGAGGAAAAAGCCCAAAAGAGACAGCGTAAGCAGGAGAAGAAGGCTAGGAAGGCCTCGATTTTAGATGAATAGTTATGCCAACAAAGGGTGCGTGAGAGTATTGCAGGGGCATCGAGTTCTGCCCCAGTTGTAGAGGTCCCGCCTGTCGTGAGAGACGGTGTGAGCACCACTGATGGTGTAGTTAGAGTGACCGAGAGCACTACTGAGGGTGCTATGATGGTTGATGTGGGCACTATTGATGGTGACCCATGTCTGGTTCCAGCGGGCTCCGGGAAACCAGATCCACCCACTTGTTGATGATTCGCCGGCGCTATGCGCCATAGGTTTTCTTCACCCAATCCATTATCTTTTACTGTATTTGTATGCATTGGGGACAATCACATCTATTTTTGTTGGGGGTGGGGTAAATGGATTGTGAGTGATAGGGTGAAGTCTGAGTAACCCAACTCATAAATCCTCTCTTTGGGGTTTTCTTGCCTGTGTTCTTTTTCCCCAAGAGACTGTTTAATTTCTGTTGAACCGGCATGTATTAGGATCATATGTATAGAAGCAATAATGAAGCATGATGGCTTACAAAAACAATTGACACCCGTCCAATTTTTGTTATGTGTGCTAGAATTTGTAGGCTAAGATAAGTGGAATGTGTTGGCTCTGAGTATGACATGATAATGAATCAACTTGATGGCATGACTTAAGCTGAAACTTGAACTGGGTAATCTGATAATCTGATAATGAAACTATGTGCCAAGTGTGTGTGAGAATAGTTGATTGTTCAAACAGTTTTTGTGCAAAACTAGAACTTGCCCGGTTAGTCCTACTAAGACAATTCACTCAAGAAGCTAGGAGGTGATCATAGGCCCTTGTTCTGATAAGTCCACAAATTGCTCAAATGAAAGATCCAACCAAATGAAATAAATGCTCCCTTTGATCCAAATGCTTTGAGCCTAAAATTAGACCATTTCTTTCTAAACCCTGAACTCACCTTCCCATAAATCTACTATGTTGGCCCCGGTCCCTCCTTGGACATGTGCACCTCGATTTAGGTCAAAAGCCTAAGTTGAGGGTGGCTAATGTAAAAAGTAACTTCAATCTTGGCCCTGACCCGATATCGGGTATTGTGCACCTCAACCAATGGAAAATCCATAAGTTGAGGGTGGCTATGAAAGAGGAAACCGAAAGAAAAATGGGTATGAAAAGAGTTTGATGTTGAAAAAAAAATAGAAAGAAAAGAAAGGAATGGATGTGACTTGTTGAAAGCTAAAAAAAAAGAGCATAAAACGCAAAAAAGAGATAAAAGTAAAAAGATCTGCAAAGCCTAAAGTCACATCCATGGTTGAAGAAAATCAAGGGAAAGAAGGTAAAACTGTAAGATGACAAAAATAGGGCAGAAAGAGATTGAAAGCCTAGTGTAATGTCAAGGAGGGCAGAAAGTCACTAAGAAGTACCCAAATGTACCACACCTGACCCCGAGCCTAAGTTACAAGCCAAGAAAGTCCTATAGTGATCCTAGAGTCTAAATTGGGGAGTCTAAGCAGTGAAAATAAGGGTAAGCCTATGGTACTGAGCACTAACTATACTTGAAGTTGTTTCTGAGTGTGAGTGTTGAATGAATCCTTGTACTCAAAGTCATAGTCATTGTGTGAAAGAAAAGGGATTTCGTTTGAAGTAAGGGCACTAGTTGCATTGTCGGAAAGTTGGTACTTTGGTGATAGGAAAACACTGTATGTTGTGTGTTGGTTGGTCGATCGTTGTCATGGTTTGATCCACATGAATTAGCTTGTCGAGTCTAAGAGAACAAATTATACATCGGAAAGTTGGTACTTTGGTGATAGGAAAACACTGTATGTTGTGTGTTAGTTGGTCGATCGTTGTCATGGTTTGATCCACATGAATTAGCTTGTCGAGTCTAAGAGAACAAATTGTACACCGGAAAGGGAGTGGGATAGAGAGCCATGTGATTGCTTGTGCTTGAAATGCTTGCTTCTACACAAGTGTCGTTTAGAGTCTTAGTGCGTCGCTTGAGGACAAACAATGAATTTAAGTTGAGGGTGTTGATATATCGTGAGTTTACGGTATTTCTAATACATTTCACTTACAGGTTGTGTGTGTCTAGGGCCTTTTTGTATTGGTTTTTATGTGTTTTTATCATATTTTGCAGGAAAGATGTTAAGGCGCTAAATTAAAGAGACAGCTGAAAAAAATGTAGAAAAGGGCATCTACGGAGGTGATCTACGGACCGTAGGTCCATTGACGCTCTGTAGATGGTGGTCGTAGATCAGCAGCCAAGGCATGGAAGGCAAATCAGGGAAATCTGACCAAGTGTGGAACCACGGTGACCATTGACAGTCTGTAGATTGATCTACGGACCATACTGTTGATCCGTAGATTGATACTGTGAGGGTTCCAGTATTTGATTTTTGAAGATTCTAAGTATGGAGCTACGGAGAGGGATTGACGGACCGTAGATCGATCTACGGTCCGTCCTGAAGTTTCATCGTTTGCTTCAGAAAAGCTGATTTTTGGAAGCTGAAATATTTTCTAAGTCTTGGCTGACGGAAGGGACTCACGGACCGTAGATCCATTGACGGTCCATGAGTCAGTCTCGTGGAATGAAGACGCGTTCCTGTAACAAACTTTCCTTATTTTGTTCACTTTTTATTTAGAACTTGTTTTCTATAAATAGTGCATGTAAACCTCATTTTTTGGGGTTAGACATATAAATAGTCTTCCGCTTGTAGTCAACCTGGATGAGGGTTCGCTTGGGGACCAACAATGGTTCTTGAGTGTTGGCCACGTCCAAGGTGTAGGCTCGGGTCATGACAGAGAGCATCAACGCGGCAATGCCATCGTTTGTAGTATTGTAACACCTTGGTCTTAGAAAGAGATATTTTTAGAATGAGCTAAATTGGAAAGAGCTGAATGGAGGTTTGCACAAGTTACACTTCAATTGTGAGTTTTTGTTCAACTTCAACCGACCATAAGTTTCAGTACAAAACTACTTAGCTGGCCCATAAGATATCAAATGAAAGACCTTTGAGTCCTATTTCCAACGCCACTGAGTTTGCTAAATTCCAAATTCAGATGAAGGAGATATGTCCGTTTGAGTACAACATATCCAGTTAAGACATTTCATCCATTTTAAGGAGGGGTATTTTGGTCTTTTCCTTACTCCCACTATCCCTACACTTTTTTTTTACCCAATTAGGGGTCAAAGCTGATTAAAATCAGTTTATGCTTAAGTCTAAAAACGTTTGGAAGGTTAAGGCAAAGTTCAAGAGGAGAAAAGGGAGAAAAGCTTCAAGCGTTCAAGAGTTCTTGCGATCTTTGAGGAATTTCGCCAAGGGTTTGATCCTTTCGAGTTATATAAGTTTTCATAGTGATGGGTTAGTTCACCCTTATGTCAATCATGAGTTTTCTTATTGAATTGGTTCATGAGATTTCGTGTATTGAGTTCTTGACGAGTTTTCTTGAGGTTTCATTCTTCAATCTTTATTATTGGAGTTTGATGAGTTCTTGAGGTGAGGGTTTGAGTTTGAAGGTTGTTCTTGAGGAAATTAAGTAGATTTTTTTACTGGTGTTGGGTTTTACGAATCTAAGGAAGTTTGGAAGGAATCAAGCGATACTAAGTGAATTAGGGCAAAAGATTGAGAGGAAAAATTCGTCAGAATGTTCTGGCGGAGGGGTGGCACGGCGCGCCCTAGATATGCAAGAGGGGCTGGCGTAGGAAACCTGCAGTGCACCAGAATTGACCCTCTGGAATTTAGGGGTTGGCGCCCCGCTTCAGGGTCGCCTTCCCTCGTCCTTCTTCCGTCTTTCATCTCGACTAAGTTATTTTAAAATGTATCTTTGCTCTCTCTCTCTGATTATAATTATCCAAACTACATTTAATCATTGAGAAATCCTATATATCCGAATCATAATTCTTGAATTCACAGTTCAAATTCAAGATATAGTTAAGAGTAAAGTTTGAGAGAGTCCTTTGAGTCGTTTTTGAGAAGTCTTTTACAAAATTTTTGAACTTGGTTTAAGACTTGAGTACTTGAGTATGAGGATTAGGAGAGTTGAGTTCATGTTTTCAAAATTAATATAAGGGAACTAAGTATTCCCAAGTGTAAATTTTTTACATTTAAAACGAGAGGAAACCTTGATTTCCAAATGAATTCATGAGGAGTTTTTGAGCATTATCTCTTTAAAGAGAACCTTTTGAGTAAAAATTAATCTCAAAGTTTGAGGATGAGGAATTTTTTTTGAACATATGAGCATGAGTTATATTATTAGGAGTAACATTGAGCACCGATATGGGGACGAGTTCAGACAACTCAAAGTCCTCATAAACCATGTATGCCAAAATATGTAAATGGTCATAACTTTTAGATGATTCCTTATTAATTTTAAGCATAGCTCAGTGGATCCACTTAGTTGACGATGTCTTATACTCCGGAAAGGTATAGGACAGTTCTGGGAGCGTGGGTGAGACGTTGTATCATCACATAGCTCATAGTGATGGTTGTCGGTTAGAGAATCTCCCAATTAAGAGTAAAGAGTTATTATTGTATTTTGAAATGCATTGAGTTGTTATTTACTGCTTTAAAAGTTTTCCTTATACTGCATCTTTATTGTTTCTTTTATATTGAATTGAGTTGAGTTGAGTTGAGATGAGATGAGGTGAGTATGTTCTTCCTTTTTATTCAGTACAAGCTTATCTTTGTGTATTAGAGTTCCCCTTACATGCTCATACATTCATGATGCTGATACATGTATTCTGTGTCATCAACAGGTGAGCCTTCTTGCTTCCGGAGGATTCCACTTCTATTTTTAGTCTTATCAAGATGTCGTGGGTCTTGTCCCGACATATATCATAGTTATTAGAGGCTTCATGGATAGTAGTAGTTGAGAAGTCTTTTCCCATCTCCATTGTGATGTTTTAAACAATTGAGTTGAACAATTATGTTTTGAGTACTTTCAGAGTACACTGAGTTAAACTATCTTATTAATGATATCCTTATGAGTTGAGTTTGTTTTGAGTTTCTATTTCAACTGAGTAAGTCGTTCGCTGAGTATTGAGTCAGGTCAAGGGTTCGCTTGGGGGTCAACATGGTTCTTGAATGTCGATCATGTCCAGGATGTAGGCTCAGGGGGTGACAAGTAAACTACAATAAGAGGATAATAATCTTCATTGAAGGAGACGGAAGAAGAAAATCCCTATAAATTTTTGTAGTTATGGAAGGCGGTGTAAGAAAGATAGTAGAGTGAAGTGGGCGTTTTTAAAATTTTTGTAGCTACATCTTTTTATTTTTATGTGTAGTGGAGGTTTTAACTTCCACAAATTTAATAAAATTAGAGAAGGGTATAGAAACCCCATCAATTCGATACAATTTGCGGAGGTTGATTGTAACTCCGCAATATAAACCTCCACAAACCAGGCTTTTTTTGTTGTGAGGTGGGTCCACTGATTCCAAATTATATTAGAATCAAATAAGAACAAC
>JAJOOO010023341.1:0-10522 GCA_029582685.1 Solanum piurae | reverse complement strand
CCCATTTCAAGTGTCGCATCAGAATGTGCATTCAGCACAGGAGGTCGTGTTCTTGATCCCTTTAGGAGTTCATTAACTCCTAAACTTGTGCAATCTCTTATTTGTGTTCAAGATTGGCTTAGAAGTGAGTCTTTTCCAATCAATATTGAGGAAGATTTAGAGTATCTTGAGCAACTTGAACTTGGTAAGAATTTGGTATTTGTATTAATTATATTGAAAATAATTTTCTTACTTGTGTTTCTTAACAACTAACAAATTCTTTCATATTTTTTTAGATTTTGCTTGTAGTGGGACTGAATCTAGTATTATTGATATATAATTGCAACTTGTAAGTTCAACTATCAACTAGTGATGCGTGGTAACGGGTAAGTAAAGAACTTATTTACACAACTTTCTTGATAGTTTTATATATTTTATTATGAAATGTAGAACTAGATCATTTGTCTAAGGAGTTCTATTTTCTCGTAGGCACATCAATGTTTTGTTATTTTCTTGGTTGCTCTTTGTTGGAACTTGGAACTTGGGAGCTAATGCACTGGAGGCTGCAACAATGTTTTGTTGGTTTTCTAAATCTTTTGGATGCTGCAAATTGCAATGCTGCCTACTGCAGCTGGACTTTAGTTTGTAACTAACTCTATTTTAGGGCTGGGCACAAGTTTGTTGAATTCTCTAGTGTTGTTGTCTTGACTCTTGATAGTCTTTTTATTCTTATTCTTGACTAGTTTGTTAATGTTGCTGCCTGCTGGACTGCTTGGACAATAATTATCAATGATGTTTCTCAATACGTTTATGCATTAGTTAGTTGCACCAAGGTTCTTATTCTTTAAACATGAAAATATGGGATTACGTCGGTGCTAAAGGCAGCCTGATATGTTGATCAGTAACTTGTCACTTTATGTTTCACAGTGGAACAATTTTAATGCTGCTTTCCAGGCTGATGTTTCTTTCTGCCAGAACGGCTTCCTGATAAACTATTTTCGGTTGGCATTTGGTGCTTATGGCACAAAGCAGGCAACAAGGGCTAAAATGATAGAGGGATATCTAACCGGAAAAATGTTAAACGTACATGTTTTATATGGAGCTCTTAAATTAGTCAAACTAGCAGTTGTACCGGAAGATGGCACTTTACACCTTGAGTACAGATCAAGCTTGGCTGTCAGTTATGTTTTTGAATTTCTTTATCCCTTCACTGAAGCTCATTCTGCTCTTTCTGGTGGTTTACTCCAAAATAGCACAGACAGTGAGACAGACACTGGTTGCAACTTGCAAGACCAAGTAGTGGGGACTCCCCTTAGAGACTGCTCTTTGTTTGAGATCTCTGTCTTGTCTTCCTGTTTAAAAACAAAGGAAATTTGTATTTTTTTTAAAGTGTAGAATCGATCAAATAGAGTCGAAACTCGAAAACTCCAAAACGAAAATCGAGAAAAAAGAAAACACCAAAAAAAAATCAGTTAATAGAACTTACTTACTCATGAAGAAATGTGATTTTTCTGTTCATTATCTACTCAACGTCTCCTCCCCTTTCAAATAAAAAGAATAGATATAAATTTGGTTAGACAACAAGTACTAAAGTCCAGTTAATTAAATTTGGTTAAACCGAAACCAAATCGAAATAAACCAAACCGAAATTATAATAACCGAACCAAACCGAATTTATTTCAGTTTGGTTTGGTTTCACATTTTGTCAAACCGAAAACCGAAAAACCGAACCAAAATTTACAAACCGAACCGAACCGACCGAACGCCCAGCCCTACACACGGATGCTTGTTTTTTATGTCTGATGCAACCGATATTTATTTAATTGCTAAGGTTTATGACTTACTCGATTGCTGAACACTGATTGAATTGCAGAGATTAGTCCGAATATAATTCGGGGTTTGTATATCTGACCGAAGAAAACAAGGGAGACAGGCTGAGATCTTGTCTCGCCCTGTCCCACTCTAGCGGGAGAAATCCCGCACTGGCGGCCTCGCCTTGGCGGGAAAAACCAGCTACGAAAACAGAACCCCTGCCAACGATTTTCTAGGGTTCTTCTCTTTTCTAAATCTCCCTTTGATTCCCCGATTATAACTACGCCTATTAGATAATCTCCCTTAGCTAGGATAATCATTGTCTACCCCGAATCAACCCAACATTACACGCTTCCCAAATTCCTTCACGTTACATTCATCACTACAACACACTCATTCCCAGGATACACCAAGTCATTCACACGATTATTAGTTGTTCGCAACGTACGTCTAAATTTCGTCTTACAAATCACTCGTAGATTATCTAGACCTTCGCACCAAACTTAGTTATGACTTCTTCCCTCAACGGGTTTCACTATACTCAAGTAGTTATACTTGAATTCAGCCAGCATATATATTACACATATCAAATCCAAACACGCAACACTGTGCACATAATCATACCACAACACACCCACAAAAATACTTTCCTTATCATCAGTTAATTCATACACCCAAGGCAGACCTTGACATTCACAGTTATTTCAAACGACAAGTAGCACGCATTCACAGTTACAAACTACACATCACAATAATTTCACCTTGTTAGTTAGTTCGTTCCATAGATGACCATTACGGATCATCTATGCCTTATACAGATCCTAAGACCAGATACCAATTAGAACCTTCTTAGTTCTAATTAACTTTGTTTGTGTCCCTTCAGTCGTAACCACGACGTCTAGTCCACTTCGTTGAGATACCAATTGGAATCAACTCATACCACAAGCGACACTCGTACGAAAGGAGAGAAATGATAAGACAACTTCCTAGAATGCTTCATAGATTCTTGAAGATTAGGTGTGGATGTCAACACACTAATCCGCAAGAGTCTATTCCACATTTTGCTCTTATACTGGGAGACCGGTAACCTGGGCTATGATACCAATTTGTCACGATCCAACCCATTGGGTCGTGCGGGCACCCACTCTAACCCCTAAGTATGAGAACCTTCATATCCCAAAAGTTAAAACCTGCGAAAAATTTACGAAAAAGATGGAAATAAAATATACTAAGAACCTTTAACATAATATTAGTTAAAACTTGTAAAGAAATTAACACCCCCAGGGATATAGTCTAAATAGGTACAAGAGCTACTAAGAGTTCAACCAGGACATAATAAATAAAAGACACAGCTCCCACCATGCGGAAGGAAAATAGAAGCTGCTGGAGATTTCTTCCTCTTCACCTAATGCAACATCACCGACCCTACATCCAGACTATGCCAAAAAGGTATAGCAAGAGTAGTATCAGTACAAAACACACGTACTGGTAGGCATCATCGGTCAACTCTACTCCTACCGCATAATACAAGAAACCAACTAGTAAAAACATGTCGTAACACCCATTGCTTCTCCACCTTTACCTCTCTTCAAATACCTCAGAATTACACTAGTACTCTTACCACCAACTACTTCCCAGTCAACCTACTTACTAGGTTCTTGATCACAACCTAGTCATTCTAATACGTAGAAAAGTCCACAACACGCACTACAACCATTTCGACTAACCACCCACGACGTACTCTTACTCTCTCTTCTAAGTTGCCATTCCCTTGCCACATGGCACATTACATCAAGTTTGAACTACCAACCACAAATTCCGTCCTCCAAGGTGAAATACACCTAAGCTGAGCACGGACAACCCTTACTCTCAACTATTTCGACCCTTGAACCTTTGGCCTTCCAAATTCATTCGACAACACGATACGCAACAAGTTCACTCAGCACAAAAGAACAATCAGATATAAGTCTTCATAACCATATAACCACTCCGGGAAATTACAATATCATTATGAACCACGTTCAATTTCACGACTCTCAAATATCACAGTTATATCAAGTCATTGGTCCTCTCATGGAACCCAAACCCAAACTGTTAGCATACCGAAACGTGGTACCTGATCCAATGGTTATGCCGGAACGTGGCAACCGATCCCATATTTTTGCCAAAACGTGGCAACCGATCCAAGTTAGTGTGTCGGAACGCAACACCTGATCCATTCAACAAGCCACAATCACATTCACAAAGTACATTCTCATAATCACACAATCAAGTCATGATTCATGGCATTCATCATTCATATATCCTCATTTACGATTAATGTGATCAATAATGCAACATTCGCATATATCCAAGTATCATAATAAGCAAGAACAAACATACATTACACAATCATAGAATCACAACCATCACCTACAAGTATACATTGACATATATCACCTAACAATAACTCCACCATACTCAGCCCTAGTACCTCATCTAAGGCTCCTTCCTATGATTTAATCATCTTTTGTTTGGTGCACGAAGGACTACGCATGAATCCTACCATTGATTATCATCATACTACGGACTGGGCACAGATTTATAACTACTCAATTAATAAAACCTAGCCTACCTAGGCGCCAAGTAGTTGCACGGAGTTTGGTCTTCGATTCTTGTTTCCAAAACTCGTGACGGTGATCTTGATCGGAAATCCGCAATCCATCGACATCCTTATGCTAGAAATCTCTCTCTCAATCTTTCCCAAGCTTGGAGCAGTTTTTCTTTTGGGGGGGGGGGGGTTAGGGTGTTTTATGACTAATTTAGGTATTTTAGGGAGAAGAAGGAAATAAGAATTCGTGTTATTTACACTTAGTCTCACATATCCCGCCCTGGCGACTACTTGCACCGCTGTGGCGCCTAGCGGCATCTGTCCCCACTCTGGCGGGACAGTGGCCTAGAATTTTCCCAAATTTTTGTTTTTTCCAATTAACGATGGTTCGGGTCGTTACAATATATTAACTCAAATAAGCATTTTACTTCTTTTCAACTTTCTCAAACAAGCTACAATAATTTTAATATAATAGATAAAAGTATTCTGATAAAAGAATAACTTTTACTTTTGCCTTGCTTAAACAAGTTTATTTTTTTTATGATACGAATTATTGGGCAACTAGGTAATACTTGGGATTAGGCTATTGCCACTCTTCAGGTTTTCCTTTAAGGGGTTGTTTGGTTGATAAAAATATTTCATGTGTTGAGATAATGGTCAGAGGTAGGGGTGTGCATCGGTCAGTTCGGTTCGATTTAATGTATTATCGATTTTTGATTTTTATATATGTTAAATTAATAACCAAATCAATAAGATATTTTTATCGGTTTTTGCTTTATCGGTAGTGGTCCTTAACGGTTCGGCTTTCAGTTTAACCAATAAGAAAATACTAATAAAAAAATATATGACTTTTCTAATAAAGTTGATGCAAAAACACAATAATGTAACTTTACAAATGCTCATAAAATAGAAACAATAATAACAAACATGAAAAGAACCATACAAGTGTAACACAAAGAGAAATTAAGAGGAATATGGTTCTTACTTTAGATTTTACCATTTTGTATAATGTGAAATTGTGAACTCAATATCACTATGAAATGTGAATTGAAGGTTAAAGGACAAAGACAGTAACTAGTAACGTGTTGAGATTAATATATAATATTTATGTACAAGTAAAAGTAGTAAATTACTAGTCTTAATGGGTTATCGATTTACCCAATAACTCAATATTAAAAACCAATACCGAACCGATAACCCAATAATTTTTTTTATAAAACCATTAAAAATTGTTAACCCAATAACACTTTTATCGATTCGGTTTTTGCACACCCCTAGTCATAGGGGTTTAAAAAATTGTGTTTCATTGAGTTTAAGTGTTCATTTGGCAAAGTAATGAGTAGGAGGGTCTAACTGACAAACAGAACCAAGTATAGGGGTCTTCGAGGTCATTCCACCTTTAATTTAATTGATTTTATAACATCGTTTTATTCAATTTCTCAAAAAAATCATTATAACCTCAAAAAAAAGTACAGAGTTACCCAGTTTGTGTGATTTCGTGCTATTGTATAGTGAATAGCATGTCATGATCTGCCATTATTGGAAAACTAATTATGCCCAAGAAACCAAAACAGATGTACATATATCCATGTTATGTGTTTAGATTGACTTAAAAGTTGGTCAAACCTACTTTTAAGTTAGGTTTTGACTTTTAGAAGTGTTTAGCAAATATGAAAAAATAACTTAAAATAAGTAAAAAAATGTCTTAAAAAAAGTTAGGAAATATTTGGTTAGGTTTAAATTGATTTAAATTAAGTTTAAAATGACTTAAAATAAGTCAAATATCAAAAAATAGATCTCTCCCTATTTTTTATTTTTTGACTTAAAAGTCATTTCAGTTTAACTTTTTATTTTTGATTTAAAAACTACTTTTTCTAAGTCAATCCAAACGGGCTCACAAGTCTATTCCTATTCCTAGTACATCTGGTCTATGTCATTAATGTCATTTATGAAGTATGGACAGCACAGATGAGCATTGAACATGTGCTTTGAAACAGTTCTTTTTCTGTTCTTTTCATGTGCATTATATTTCTTGTACCATAATTGCAATTGGCATAATACATATATTGGATCTTAAATTTGGCTTCAAATTTCAACTTTGACCTCCAATTTTCATAGTGCACAAACATGCACTTTAACTATTCAACCTTTTAATAAATAAACACGCGATTTTTGGAGGCAAAGAGCGTGAAATGCAAACGCTCCCACGTGTATTAGTGAGCCACTCAATGGCTGGCAACTAATTAAATACTTTACACGTCCATTTTAGAACTAAAAAGAAAAAAAAATTAATTAATATACAAGGGTTATAGCTCTTTTTCCACAATGGCAAAAAAATTGGAAATATAAAGATATATATAAAAGGGATTGATTAAGGATAAATTTGTCATTTCAGCATTTTTTTTTACTGTTGTGGGCCTCGAAAATTACTCCTAACTCGCGCAAAATACGTGCACATCACGCGTTTTGCCAGGTAGGACACGCGTGTTTATTTATTAAAAGGTTGGATAGTTAAAGTGCATGTTTGTGCACTATAAAAATTGGAGTCAAAATTGAAATTTGAAGCCAAGTTTAGGGTATAATATATGTATTATGCCTTTGCAATTTAACTAGATAATTTTATTCTTCTTTTACTCCAGTGCGAGTGGGTATCAATGTTCCAGTAAGGACATATTAAATGAATATTAGTAGAAAAATTATGATGAATAATTTTAAATTAAATGAATATTAGTAGAAAAATTATTATTATAAAATGAGTTCGTTAGATTTATTGTTATTGTGACAAATTAATCATTGTAATTTGTATTTAGTGATATATGAAACATACAAATTTAAATTCGTTTAAGATAGGTTTGAATGTTTAATTGTTAAATTTGAAAGAAAAAAAAACTTATTGTTTTTAGACAAAATTTTATTCAACTGAACTTTATGTCAAAATGTCTATAAATGCCGTAAAAAAAATGCCTGAATTTCATATCAAAATATAGAGCCGTCAAAATGGACTTAGTTCATGGGGCTGGCCCAACCCACCCCGTTAATGAGGTAGGGTTGGGATAGAATTTTTCAAGCCCGTTTAAAATTAAGGCTTTTAAGCCCGACTCATATAAGTCTTTGGCCGTTAAGGTTTGATTGGGGCCGGGTCGGGATCGGTCCATGGGCCAAAACTATTTATTTAAGGGTAACTTACAACAATATCACTAGTATATGAGTTAATTACTTAACTGCATGCTATATTGTAATATTATGAATTTTACCATATTTTGATACGTTCAGATACATGTATCTCGGGATATATGAACTCAAAATAAGATTGATTTATTCTAGATACACTCTATTCAAGTGGACTCACGTGTATCTAGGATACATAGACAAATCCAGTAGTGTCGTCGCCTCCCTCCCATCTCACTTGCCGCTCTCTTGTCTCGCTCACGTATCTGGGATGCATCACACCAGATACATGTATCTCACGTATCTAGTATCCAAGATACATGTTATTCGCACTAGATTTTTTGCTAGTGTTATTGAAACAACATTATTGTTTGCCATATTTGATTTGAAAATCTTCTCATTTTCTTGATCTTATAGAATTTTGAGTTTGAAAAAAAAAAAAAAGGGCTACCCCCCCCCCCAGTCCTCGACCCTTCTAGGATTGGGTTGAGCATTTTCAGGTGCTTTCAAATGAAGGATCGGCCCGCCCAAGCCCATCAAACTTCTTAACCCGCGAGCCTTGGACCGGTCCTTTTTTACTCTATCAAAATATATGAGTGCAACATTACATATTTGACTTATAATTCAGGAGAAAAATATCTAGACTTGGTCAAATTTTGAAACACAAATTTTATAATTTCGGTTCCACATATCTAAAGTTCTAAGGTGATATATTATTTTAAAAAGTAAATAATTCCCTCCGGCTATAACTTAAAGGCGAAATGGTCTGATGGACCCTTATATTTGTATCAGTTTGTATTTTGAATCCTTCTACTTACCCATTTGTCATCTGGACCCTTAAACTCAATAAAACACAATTTAATAAGTCCCTCTGACCATTGACCAAGCTTATGTGTCTTTAAGATTGCTGAGTTGGCGAAAGTGTGTGACTTCACACACCTTAAGGCGAGTGAATAACTATTTTAGGTTAAAAAAATATTAAAATTAAAAAATAAATATTTTTTTAAAAAAACAATTAATTAAAAAAGTCTTTTCTTCTTCCCCACTACCCCTTCCATTTTGGCCATTTTTAGACCAAAACTTTTTTTATCTTCTCCACAGTTTAACCGGAAACCAGTGCTCGCCGGAGACCAGCGACTGATTCACCGGAGACCAGCGCTCGCCGGAGATCACTGAATCGCAGTGGCGTGAGAGAGATAAGCGGCGCTGGTGGTGTCATCTATCCAAGTAAGAAGTCTATCGATGCTATAGACTTCCTTTTCTTCCCCATCTTCAATCTTTCACAGCAATCGTCTCCTTCTAATCCCTTAAACTTGTCTTTTTCAACTGATTTTGATAACCCAAGAAAATCTCAGTCGAATTTTGGGTAGATTTCGGCGAGTTTCATGGTAGAGGTTGGTGTGAAATTGTATTTGTAAGCAATTTGGGGTGTGAAAATAGTAGTCGGTGTTGGATTACGAAAAGTTTAGCCAGATTTGGTTGTGCGGTGGCCAGATCTAGTTGTGCGGTGGCTTAGATTGTTGCTACTGTGGAGGTTGGAGGAGGAAAGAAAAATAGTGATGGTGTGCGGCGGAGATGAAGACGGGTGAGGAAGAAAGTATCTGTGATTTCGCCGGCAAAAATGGCGACGACGCCGGCGATGGCTTTCTCCGGTCGTTTTTTGTCGTGAAATAGTGAAAATAGGGAGAATTAGAAATGTCAATAATAAATTAAAATGTTATTATTTTACATTTTATTAAATAATTTTGGTTAATAAATTTTAAAAATAGTTATGAAATAATTATGATGTGGCATTAATATATCTGACGTGGATATGACATGTCAATTATATAAAGGAGAGTGAACTACACACATGGTTGGAGAGGCTTAAAAGTCTCATTTTAATTGAGTTTAAGGGTCCAGATGACAAAGGGATAAGTATAATGTTTCAGAATACAAACTGATACAAGTATAAGGGTCCACCAGACCATTTCGCCTAACTTAAATGACCATTTCAAAATCAAAATTTCTACTCTTCGTCCGAATTTTTGGATGCAACTATTTCTATTCTATTCTATACATCGACATTAAAAATTCTTTTTTATTTATCTTCTCCTTAATTTTCATAAATGCGGCTTGCTCTTTTGCTAATAATTTGTACGATCAATTTTTTCTTTTAGAATCATGGTTAGAAGCTTGGGTGAACTCTTTTGAATGGAAAAGTCTGACAAAGACTAACTAGCTTAGGAATTGGAGTTACAAACTGCTCGACCTTACATACAACTAGGGGTGACAGTTTCAATTTGGGGTGGGCGTGATATGGTACGGTATGATATTTGAAAGTTTTGATATCGTAATTTTGGTATTCGATTTTTAAAATATTATATCATTACCATATCAATTTAATTTGGTATGGTTCAGTATTTTAAAGTTTGGTTTCGGTATTCTACGATATGGTAAATCGATAACCATAATTTACTTAATTTCGACTAATATATACTCGTATAATAGAGACTCAATTGTATCATACTAATACATTACACATGTAGAAATATACATGTAAAATAAAGTACAAATGACTCCTCTTTTTTTTTTTGGTTTACCACTCGGTGTTCAGAGCCCATATTGGAGCTCCGACTAAATTCGGATCGCGTTCTGCAGGGCCCATTTGGAGGTGGCGCTCCCAACAGGATTTTCTCCATACCCAGGGCTCGAACCCGAGACCTCTAGTTCACCACTCCCACCAATGCACCACAACTCATGTTGGTAAATGACTCATTTTGTGAATCAAATACATTTCAGTCAGAATAGTGTAGTCAAGTTTCCACTTCTAAACATTTAGTTTATATTAATACTAGGTTGTATATTTGTTAGTATTTTAATACATATATATATATCAAGTTTCCACTTCTAAACATTTAGTTTATATTAATACTAGGTTGTATATTTGTTAGTATTTTAATACATATATATATATCAAGTTTCCACTTCTAA
>JAJOOO010023337.1:0-10819 GCA_029582685.1 Solanum piurae | reverse complement strand
TCTCTCGCTTTATACAAACACAAACGCATTTTATACAATTTGCGTTTTTTGTATAAAGTGAGAGAGGCGAGTGAGAGAGCGAGATCTGGGAGAGGGGATAGAGGGGAACGAAAATATATGTATATATACAATTTTCTCTCGCTTTATACAAACACAAACACACTTTATATACTTGCGTTTGTATAAAAAACGAGAGAGGCGAGGGAGAGAACGAGAGTGGCGAGCGATATTCACCAGGAGAGAGGTGAAATAGCAACAGTTTGTTATGGGGTACAATCAGTGGCGAATTTACAGCCAAAAAATAGGGCACCCGCACCCGTGGTCTCTTCGTAAAATTAGATATTTTATATGTATATTTTTTTAGATTTTGTATAATATTATATTCTTGCACCCGTACTATAAGAAGTCTAAATGATCCACATGGTTAAATGTTGAGCTTTTGACATTGAGGATTAAGGATCAACTCTCACTTCAATACATTTTACTTGGTGCACCCATGTTTGAAAAATCCTAGACTCGCCTCTGGATACAATTAAATCAAACTATATTTATAGCATTTAATTTGAATTAATAGTTTGCTATTATATACAATTTTCCCTTCTATTTTTATCTTTTTTTATAATTTATAATTATAAATTGATGAATGACAAGTCAGAAATTTAAACAAGATGCAAGAAATAACGCTAAGTAACGCAATTTTTGAACCACCGTTGATACTATTGAAAAGCCTTATTTGAGGTGATCCAATAATAATTTATATTAATTTACAATAAGAATTGTTTATTGCGTGATATAATTTTTTGAACGAAAAAGGATTCATTACTTGTAGCATACCTCAACTAGTTTCACAATGTATATGTTATCTCTTACAAGCATACAAGTACATGATAACTTTATCCATCAAGGCTTGGACAGATGAGAAGCAATCAACCTATTGTTTTGTCTTTATTGGAATTTGAACGGGAGATCATATAATTCTAATCTTACTTCATTAACCACTGGATCACACTCTTGATTGTTACTCTTATTATTCTAAAATGTTGTGTTGATTACAGGGAAATGATTGGGTAATTAGTTTATATAAAAGTAAATTAAGAAGGCCAAATGTGTGCATGCGTGTGTGTTTTCTCAATTTCAATACCTAACAAATGAAAATAATTACACTTTGTAACTTTCATTAGGAGTAATCATAATCAAGAGAATGGCCTAACTGTTGATGAGGGTAATCAGCCTTCACACCTAATTATAATCAGGTTTAACTGAAATTTAAGTAACGATGCCAGATTATGATTATTGGGTCCTTTTGTTTAGGCATGCGGGCTAAAATTATCAATATTGCAGACAGATGCCATTAATTTCATTGCCTCTAAATTTTTTTAAATTTATCCATTGCTATATAGTAACATATTATTGTTGACCTTCAAGTCTACTCCATTGCTGTTCATTAAATTTAACAACTTCCAAAAGGAACATATTGCTCAGTTACTTATTTAGCATCGATGTGCACAAGGAAAAGCTCCTGTCACGATGAATCCTACAATATATTGTTGGTTGGTATATAATCCAGATTGAGTAGTAAAGTTAAGACATCGAATACGCTCTCAAAGACTTAAGACTATATGTGATGTATCTCTTGTGGGACGAATTATTGAATGAGTCATCTTCCTATCAAAGTTGAGGAGTCGGAGGATGTGTTTATGATAAGCTAAGACACTTTAATGGTATAAAATTACAGCATTTTAGGAGGATACAGATACATGGACAATGTTGGAAGACTAGATCTAACATTGTTTATTTTTCTTTTTCCGGAATCAAGTTATTGGGCAAATTTGAGCTACAGAATAGTTTTTACTACATTTTAACAGAGCATCCATATTACCGATTCATTCAAGATTGCCATGTGAGATACTCTACAGTTGACAATTGATAGTCAGAAATTGCAGCATCAATTGGTAGAAACAAGTTCAACACAATTTGTACAGCAGAAGAACTAATACCCTTTGTACAAGCAGATTTAAGAAGGATTTTCAAGAACAAGTTGTAAAAGGATATACTAGGTTGCTGGTGATGAACACACCTTAAAACGTGTAGGGAGTTCAGAAACAACAATAATTTAGTGCATTCATATATGACGTTAACTCTATATGGTATGTGGAAAACTTTGAAGGACACTTTTAACGAGTGCAAGCAAACGAGTTAGAACTGACCTGTTTCATTATCTGTAAGCTGGAGAAACTACTCTCCCATGAATTCTGAGTTTGTAGTATGAGCCGTCTACTAAAGTTCACAAATGTCACTCAAAGAACAAGTTGAAAACCGAATTGGATAGAAGCAAAAGAACAACATCATTTACTGGACAACCATTTCAATCTCTGATCAACCATATCTCCAATTATACTAGATATTACATGAGATCTCAAAGAATGTGATTAAGAGACATAGCTATGGTTCAGGAAAGTACCCATTTTTTTCCATTTAATCCAATTTATCCTCCTTTCCCAGACCCTACTTGTGAGATAACATTGGATATGTTGTTGTTGTTGTAATCCAATCTATCCTCTGACGGTAAAGAGTTCAGAGCTTGCAGCATTCTAATTCCCTAAAAACACGTTTAGTAGAAAATTGTCCATCAACAACTTATACATTCCCGTGAATTGTGTGTTTATTACACTGGTCATCAGTTAAAATTTTCATAAAATGGTATGAAGGGAACAAGTAGAAAACTAACTTAAATTTGAAGGGGGAAAACGACACCACTACTAGTGGAACAAGTCTGTTCAATTTCTCAGAGTCTCCATATGTCCAATTTATACTAGAAATTACATGAGATTTCACAGCAACATGACTAAGAAGACGTAGCTAAGGCTAACCATTCAAGCAAGTGCAAACTTAAACCAATCTGCTTTTACGATTCCGAGTCTCTTAATGCCTTAAAACAAGTTTAAAGGAATTTATACAGCATAAGAAGTACTTCCTCCGTTTCAATTTGTTTGTCTTAGTTTGACAGGGCACGTAATTTAAGAAAGTAAAGAAGACTTTTGAATGTTAAGGTCTTAAACCAAAGATATGTATCATAAACATGTTGTGTGGGATGTTGAAGTTAAGGAGTTGCCAAATTAGGAAAAACACATTCTTTTTCAAACACACCAAAAAGGATAGTAAGACAAACAAATTGAAATAGAGGGAGTAATTGTGTCTTCTACCAGAATTCATAACAATTTTGACCAACAAAAAGAATAATACTCATTGAAAATATATTACTACAAATGCAAATAATGGAGCAAGTTTCAAACTTTCAGGTACTTATAAGAATGACATTCAATTATTGTATTCATAAGATAAGTTTGTTGTATGACCCTGTATGGCAGGGGAGAGAAAGCTAAGAAGATATAGGTTGCCACCTTTAACAATTACAAATAAAATAAAAAGAATTTAGACTTTACCAGCTGCCGCAATCCACATAACTCTCAATAACTAACATTTTTTCTATGAATCCGCGATCACCATTCTATCAATCTGCAACAGCTATGGCAATCTCTTGCTATTCTACATGGACTGGTAAAGCTTGAATGACTTTTGAGTGGAACTATATCACAAGACTTTCCATCTAGAACCCGACAGTTTGACTTGGAGTAGCTTATCCTCACTTGGATCGATAATGCAACAGGCCTTTCCACTTCCACTGAATGAAAAAGAACAAACCTCAATCACTCTCACTACTCATACTATAAATATTGCCACCCACTCCAACAATGCTAACTACAATGGCCAATATCAACATGAACCAAGACAAAATCTTCTCTCTCATACTCAAACCGCTTCCTTGTTTGCCCAACCTTAGAGCAATAAGAGATGGAAACGTATAGCCTAAAGAGACTGCAGTTGTGGCCCCTGTAAATTTGAAAGCAGTCCAGATGTTAGGAATCATAGTCGACCCAAAATATAAGAGTGCCAGGAGAACGGCAGTCAAAGCCAGACACCTCTTCCTACTTTCTGTGAGTGGTGCAGATCCTTCAAACAACAAAGCATCCACAGTCTGCCTCAGGGAGAAATGGATAACAGGGAAAACAAGAACCAGATGGAAAACATAGCCAACACGAACAATGTAATTCAATGCTGTGCTGAAACGAATTCCAAGGTCCTTGTCAAAATTTGTGAGTATATCAGATTCAGTATCCTTTCCAAAAAGTAAATAGCCAGCTACTGCCGTAGAAGCATATACCAACACACAAATAGCAGAGGTAATTCGGCTCACACGGTTCATCTTCTGAGGTGATCGGCCTTCAAGCTCATTATAAATGGGCTGAACATTGAAATGGCAAACATATGCATTGGACATTATGGGAATCACCACAAGCAGGTCTAGGATTGCCTGCTTAGACCCGAAATCTGGTGTCATCCTTGGAGATTCAATTTTGCCCTCGACAAGCTTAATAAATGCTATCGTGAAAGCAACTACAACAAACACAACAGCAAGAGCTACAGAAGCAGCTGAAGACAAACTCAAAGAATCGATCTTGTCCATTGCACAAAGGGGTGCAAGAAAAATCACCAATATGATCAAAACCACTAACTTCCTATGATCCCACACTCCATGACCTAACCATTGATCAAAAACCCCAGTATGTCGAATCGAACCCGACAAAACATCCCCAATTATAATCAAGTATACAACCAAAACACCAGCATTATTCACAATAATACAAATCTCAGACAGGATCTTCGCTGTTTTACCCAATGCAGCCTCAACAACTTCCCCATACGACGAAGCCTTGCATTGAACCGAAAACCGAACAAGTAATTCAACACTAATCTCAGACAAAACACCCATCAAGAATATCAAAATAACCCCAACAACCAACCCCAATACTTTCATTGTAGCAGGCAAAGCCATAATCCCCGCACCAATAATAGTGGTCGTAAGATTAAAGACTGCCCCATGTTCTCCAGACCTAGATTTATTTTCACCAAAAATAAGAGGTAAATCATCCAAATCTATATCATCGGCTTCAAAATCATCACCAGAATTTGGTTTCAAATGTTCATTATCCCTAAAGTTATCATCTTTAACTTGTAATTCAACAAAAGATTCCTTGGAAACAGCCGAATAATTGCTATCCATAACCACAAATGCTATTTACAATTCAGAAATTAAATGCATCTACACGACATTTATGTAGCAAAAACGAGAAGAACTTACGTTAAAATCAGCGAAAATAAGAAAGTGGGTTTTGGATTCGATGACTCCGAGATTCAAAATTGTATTTCCAATGTAATCACCCTAGATCGTCGAAGTCAAAGTTGTAGCGGCTTACTTTGTAACTCGAAAATGGCCGATTTGGAGAAGTTGAACAAATTTTCCTATTTTTATTTTATTTTATTTGATAAAATTTTCCTATTGGTTAACTCAAAATGAAACTTCTGCCCAATATCATGTCTGAAAAAATAGTTTACTACTCCGCCACTTTTGAATTAACACACCTATTAAGAAATTAATTAATGACGAGTTTATGACTCTTATTAATTATGAAGTGGATGAAAAGCTCTGCATTTAATTGAGGGTATAATAGGTAAAAAAATTGTCCTTTCTTGATTTGTCAAAATGGATAAGTAATTAGGAACAACTATAAATGAAAAAATGGACAAGTAATTAGGGATAGAGGGAGTAATATTTTAGGCAAGCCAACAAAATTTATGTCACTACAAAATGGAAATACAAATAACTAGTAATAAATACTCCCTCGGTCCCTAATTACTTGTTCACTTTTGAATTGACACACTTATTAAGAAAACAATGAATGACATAGTGAATTTATCATTTTACCCCTATTAATTATGCAGTGAGTGAATTAAAAGCTTCAGATTTTCAAAAAGTTCTACCTTTTTCAAAATAATTAATTGAGGGTATAATAGGTAAAAATAATTTGTTCTTTCTTGATTTGTCAAAATGGACAAGTAATTAGGGACAACTAAAAATGAAAAATGGACAAGTAATTAGGGACAGAGGGAGTACTTTTTCCGTTCCTTTTTATATGTCATCTTTACTATAAATAGTTGGTCCATAAAGTACTGTCATTTCATAAAAGCTTACATAGACTACAATATTCTTCCTATTATACTCTTGATAGTTAATTAGTTTTGAAAATAGATATTTGATCAACCTAGGAAAACGAATAAATAATTAATGTTTATTGTAATTACTTCATACATTGATTAATTACTCTCACCATTGCACTACTCTATAACATTTGATTTTGAAAAAGAAATCTCAACAAACAAATTAAAAATAAAAGATGGAGAAAACATCAAAAATAATCTCTAAAGTTGAAGCTTTTATCAAGGAAGATGACACATCTAAAGGTTTAAAGGATATACAAATAGAAGACTCAATCAAATTATGTGAATGCCAATTTGAGAAAAATCAAGATTCAAATAAAGGAGTTCTCATCTAATTTCATTATAAATAACATCATCGTCAACACGAATATTCAAATCAATTTGAAGTAATGGAATTTGAATATTTTGTGATGTTGCCATGTTTGCTTTAAGAATTTGTGTAAAAAAAAAAAATTACACAAAATATATAGGAAAATTGAGGTGAGAAATTTTTTAACTTTTTCAAGTTTTGGATCAATTCATGAAAAAAATTGGCTCCAAAAACAAACTTAAAAATTTAAATAGTCATTGCATTTCAATTTTTGAAATCTAGCTATTTATTATTCAATGAAAAGTTGACTTCAAAATACATTAAATAAGGGTAGAATTGTAAACTTACTTATTTTCTTAATGCAAGTGAAATTTAAAAAAGTGATATATAAAAAGGAACAAAGGGAGTAGTAAGTAATTTACTACTATAAAAGATTAAATAACTACAAGTATTCCTTTTTACTCCCTTCATCTAACAATAGTTGGCCACTATATTATTTTGGAATGCCCAATAATACTTGTCCACTTTATAAAATCAATGGATAATGTAACATTTACTTCATATTTTACCCTTATCATTAATTATAGTCATTTCTCTATTATATTTTTCAAGATATTGTATCTATTATATTCAAATGGTGATATAATAAAATTACCCCTTTATTTAAAATTTCTTAAAAAGTGTGCAAAGTCAATAGTGAAAAAGTATTAGTGGAAAAATATTATTGGACAGAAGGAATATCATCTAAATTTTAAGTAATTTGATTCTACTTTGAAGATTAATAAAATTGACTTTTTGTGAAGTAAAGCATGATAATTAGATCTATGCCAAAAAAAGTAGTAATGTGTCGGAATAAATTAGTACAAGAAGCCATGAGTGTACCTTGATGATAAAATTCCGAAATAACAAATGAGGAATGATCATAATAAAGTTTACAAGTCATTTTTTGATGTAATTGAAGGCAATGAGGAAGATTTCACGAGACTCTGCTTCGGACAAGAAAAAGTAGAGCAATAACAAGATGAAAAATTAGATTAATTAGTTATGTTTAATTGACAATAATTTATACGAAAGCACATATTATGTATTTATTAAATTGAAACTGATATACATGTGAGTATTTTTTTTTATAAAAAATAAAAAATTCTTCAAACATTTGACTTTTTCTTTTCTTTTTTTATACGTTTGCTAAAAGAATTGTAGGGGATGGGAGACAAAAATTCAAACACAAGTATCAACAGCTAATGCCTTCAATATTAAGATTCACTTTGCTTGAGTTAAAGTTCAGTCAACTGGATCATGTACTTGTTTAAGTAACAATAAATAAACACAGGCATTTTTACTTTATGCAAATACCCCTTTTACAGGTACGTATTTTATTTTTTATTATATTTTTAAAAGTTATGCAAATATAGTTCTTAAAAATGTATCCTTCTAGACCACGTCAGACTCAAATCTAATATTTACTTATATATTGCTCAACTGTACGAATCGTTTAATATTTTCAATAACTTACAAAATAGTTTATTGTGACTTAATGTTTTCTCACATATTTTTATTTGCTCGAAAAGAAACCTCAAGTTCTGATCTAAATCGTTCATAAATTACAAGAAGAATCATAATAATATCATTCTAGAAAAATACGACCGACAAATAAAAATTGGAAAAATTACAGAAATTCCACCTTTTAGTTTACTTATTACCATTATCCCCTATAAGTTTTACAAATTTCCAAAATCCCTCATTTTCGTACATTAGATTAATGTATCAGGCGCATCAGATTAGTGTATCTCGCGCATCAGATTAGTGTATCATGTATAAAATGTACATCAGATTAGTGTATCATATATAAAGTGTACATCAGATTACTTAACGATTAGTGTATCTCGCGCATCAGATTAATGTATCAGCGTTTATATTATTTTATCAGTTTGAGGGATTTCTGTAATTATAAACTTTTAAGGGATAAATTGTAATTTTGCCTTAAAAGTATGTGATTTCTGTAATTTGGCCATAAAAATTCTAATTAGTCTTTCCTCTCCCGTTCACAAAATTAGCAAAGCCCACCAATCAGGTAAATAGTATACGGCCCATTAAATTAGTTTTATAACATGGGCCTCATATCCTAAACCTAAGGAAACCTAAAACACTTCAATTCTATTGGAAAAAATACATATATAAACATGTAAATGAACATAGATTTCTCTCACTTAATTGTAGTTAACGTATATTCTTAATCTTACATATCAATCTATTTAAGTATAATAAGTTAATACTCCCTCTGTCCCTAATTACTTGTTCACTTTCCTTTTATAGTTGTTCCTAATTACTTGTCCATTTTAACAAATCAAGAAATGACAATTTTTTTTACCTATTATACACTCAATTAAATGACTAATTACTTTGAAAAATGTAGAACTTTTCATCCACTTCATAATAAATAGGGATAAAATGGTAAACTCATTATGTCATTAATTGTTTTCTTAATAGATGTGTCAATTCAAAAGTAGACAAGTAAATAGGGACAGATGGAGTATTATTTTGTGTAAATATATGACACAAATAATTTTGTACCAAACTCCTTTGTAGGTGCTTGCGATACGATACTTCTTCGTCCTCTCAGACAAATATATCTTCATCGTTTAATTTATTATTTATATTTATTTACTTTTTTCTCCCTCATAAGTGTAATAAGATAGCATGTAAAATTTACTTCTCAATGGAGATAGAACAAATGAATAAAAAATTCTTATAAAAACCACTTAAGAATAGTTTCCTATTTGTGATACATAAGTTGTGTTTTTTTACATTAAATTTGTAGAAGCAACAAAACTTACATATTTGTAATGTTCCTTCGCTGAAAAGTTATATATTACTTTTATTTATTTTGATCTTCTTGTCACTATGAGAGGTCACAAGATAAAAGATTATCTTGTAAGGCAGTAATACAAAATACAAAAGATGTTTTATAACTTTTCTTTTCGAATTAGTAGTACTACAAGATAAGATATAACCCCCTTTTATGTTTTTTTTTTGTAAATCCAATTAAGGGGTTTGTCACTTGCCAAAAGTTATAAATTTCACTATTTCTAGAGTAGACAAATAATAACCTAATGCTACTAATGTTAATCATCCAAAAAGTTAAAAATAGAAATTCCATTTTGGAATGATGTAATAGGACGTGTTTGGTCTACACTTATTAAGGGTCCCACATCACTAAAACTGAAAATCTAATATATCGCGAGATCTCGCAAAGAGTTCATTATATCGTATGGGGAAATGACATGACCGTCAACCACTCAGTTTTGATTACTTAAAGACCCTTTATTTTTACCATAAATATCAAAACTGCCATTTAAGGCTTTTTTTTTTCTTTTTCCCTGTCGGACAAATCCTTAAAGTTTTGGTTGTTTTATGAAGATTAGATTTATCCAATTGACAAAGTGACTAGGAATGGATCCACACGTTCAACGTTATTGTCTACATTTATTTATTATATAATATTATTATTCCACTAAAAGGTCCCATTGCTTCGACAACAAAACCCAATTATAGGCAATATTTCTAATCATGTTATAAAGTTTTTCATACTCTATCCCCTTCCAATTTAGCTCACTATTTCTTTCAATTTATGAAATTATAGAAGATCTTTTAATAAATATATATATATATAGGGTGGGTTAGGTATGAGGGGAAAAAAATTCACAAAAGAGAATAAATGATATAGTATTTTTTTGTTATTTTTTTTGTATTTGATTTATAAGTAAAAATATTATTTTTTAAAATACTTGTACGTAATTTAAATAAATATTATGAGTCGGGATGGAGATAAGGTGCGGAGGTGGTGGGGATAAGGGCCAGGGTTGGGGTATGGTGTGTTGGACTGATGGAGGGACGTAGAGTTGAGAAAATTAGTGAGGAATGTCATTTGTGAAATTTATTTTTTCTAATTTCATCAAAAATGTTGTTTGCGTCATCTTCAAGAAATCTATTTTCTTTAGAATTGATTTTATGTTGTATTTTATTTTTATGTAATAGTAGTGAAATGCATTATAGCGATACATTTTTTTTAGTCAAATTCCCTCTATAACATTCAAGAATAAATATTGAGTGATAATTACAAATATATTATGTATAAAAATGTAATGTTAAAATATTTATGATAATCATCATTAATGTTATGTACATGATAAATTTTAAATACAAAAAAATTAATTAACTGATGCCCATTAGTTAAACTTTACCAGGGAAAGGTTACTGATGTTTGCCTTTTTTATATTCATACTTTTTTTAAAATTATTGAATTGATTAACAAATACATTTTTCTTTTTTCTACACAAAATCATTAACCTTTTTTTTTCATACTTCATTTATAACGTTAAATGATATTTA
>JAJOOO010023335.1:0-10613 GCA_029582685.1 Solanum piurae | reverse complement strand
GGTATTCCCCATCTTTTCATTTATTTATGATTTAGCTTCCGCATCAGTTTATTATCTTTAGTATGCTCATGATCATGCCAGCAGGGTTAGCTTGGGATTACTTGTGGTCCTAGGTCCCGTGTCCGCATCTCGGGGGTAGTCTCGGGGCGTGACACCCGCTATAGTAGCTTGCATGAAAACAAAAAATCTTTTCCAATGCCTCCATTTCACAATACACCTTCGAACATTTGTGTTCTATAATAACGCCTCCACACCAAGTTCTATAGTGGGAGTTTTTTCACTCAAATTGATTCTGAAAACCCTATGGATACCATAGTGTCTTAGCTACTAGGAAACATGATCCAATCTTAAACATACCACACCCCTTCCACGATTTCCCTAGACCTTACCTTTCTCATATACTGTATAAGACTAGCCTAGCCTAGAATTTTCAAGTCACTACACAAAATGTTTTCTAACCTAAGTCATAAATCACCCTTTTGGACCTACTGAAGCTACGAAAACTCAAATCAAACCTTATTTACCCAAAATATGTACTTGGGTCAAACTTTCTAAAAATCAATCTTTCAAAGCTGAAAATCTTCTACATATCAGATTGATCACCTCAGGAATTGTGTCACTCATCCCCGCAAATCATAAAATGCATAATAAAACTATGTGATGGATCAAAATCAGGGACAAAAATTTGAAAATACAATCAACCATGAGGATTGTTAAAAAGTAGCGAATAAGCACAAATTGGTTCACTTGCATATTAAAATTGAAAATTGCCACACTTTGATAAGAGCTATTCACATGATCAAATTTGTAATTACTTAAAGTTGATTAAGCAATTTAAGTTAGATTTTCTAGAAGATTTAAGTAATTATATTCCATCAAAGAATGGAAAAGTTGTTGGGTCCTATAAAAGCAATTTGTAAAAATTATGTTGTGAAGTTTAAGAACTATACATTGACTTGATTACCTTTCTAGAAAAAAATGGAAAAGAATACATTGTTATTTTTCTTTTAATCTTATGACTTCTTACAAAAATGGTGTTTTATTTTATTATTTTTGAATCAATTCTACTATTTTAGTATAGATTGGTGTCCAGATCATTCTTTCCCTTCCATTTTCTTGATTAAGAACACAAATTGTTTAGTTCATATCTCAATAAAGTTAAGGAACAACAACAACACAAACCAACTATAATCCCACATGGGATGGAGGGTAGTATTTACGCAACCTTACTTGAACCTTGTGAAGGTAGATATATTTTTTTGATAGACCCTTGGTTCAGTAACAATCATACGCAATACGGTTATTGAATCAGAGGAAACAAAATGTAATAATAGAATTAAGAAATAAGATAGTCCGTGAATGATAAAAAGAATACTAACAAGAATTAAAAACTAGAAAACGTTCAGCTACCTACTAACCTTCTACTCTAATCCTCGATCTCCATATCTTTCTGTTTAGGGTCATTTCCTCGCTAAGCAACACATACGAAATTAAAATAAAAAAGTATAACCATCAAAATAAATTATTAAAAGCATTTAGACAAACATGTTTTGAATTATAGACATGTGACTTTTTACCCTCCCCAATTTTCAATCAATTTTTAGCTTTGAATATATATTTTTTAGAATCTGATCTTTATTTTAACTTTTATTTTATTTTTTTAGTGGATTTTACTTGAGAAAATTGAAAACCACAAAAATAGTTGTGGTTTTTTCGATAATACTTTTGTTTTGATTTGCAAGGAAAGAGAAATATTACAAAAATGGTTCGTTTATATATATATATATATATACACACTATCTTAAAAGCGTGAACTCTCAAACATGAATGTCTCAAACTTGAATGTTGAATTACTAAAATACCCCCAATTAAAAATACTCAATTTATTTTATTTAATTAATTATATTATATTAAAAATAGATTCCTTTTCACATTAAATGTTTGTGACTTTTCTGATTAGTTGTGACTTTTCCAAAGGGTTGTGATATTTTCGTTGAGTTGTGACTTTTCCGAAGGATTGTGATTTTTCAAAGGGTTGTGACTTTTCCAAAGGGTTGTTCCTTTTCCGATAAGTTGTGACTTTTTCAATGGGTTATGGCTTTTCCGATGAACAGTGACTTTTTCAAAGGGATGTCACTTTTCTGCTAAGGTACAATTAGCACCTATTCATACTATTATATGTTAGCTATAAATAGAGAGGTTTCCTCTCAATTTTAAACTACAATTTTTTTTAAGATTTTCTTCTCTTCTTTTTAAAAAATCTCAAGTGTTATTTGATCAAGAGTATTAAATTCAAAATTTAACTAAATTCGAGGTACCACATAAGAAAGAGTTGGTGAACAAATTGTAGCAAATCATTCATCAATTCACACTCATATTTTCCTCTTAGAATTTTCACCAATACATACTTCTATTATTTGTAGCATTTTAAAACATTAATACCCTTTTAATTAACCTACATAATTTCTTTATTAAAAAAAACTAATTTTCTATGAATAGTCACAACAATTTAATTTAAACCTTCATGTTTTTTCAGTCATAAATCACAATCATTCGCTCCTTATAATTTTTTGGAGATCTCTTTTCTGTGACAATTTGAGATCATTTAAAATTTTCATAAATGATTCATCCCCAATCCATTGATATATTTTGCAGATGTTCTTAGCATTGAAATTTAGGTATTGACTTTCTATTAAAGAAGAAAATACGAGAATAGAGAAATGTGCAATTAGTTACGAGCTTTGCTTCACACAAAAAACTTCTATATATAGTGCGCGTGAAATTTTATTTCTTTTTCCTGTTTAGTTTCTTTAATTAATTTCTTTTATGTTTTCATTCGAGAGAGAATTTAATAATTAGTGTTCACATAATGATTGAATAGTAACAAATACACATATTGTAGATTATTTTTTCTAATAAAATTAATAGATCAAGTTGTGGAGAGAAAATAAAAAAAAAATACAAAAAAGTTACATGATTGGGGTAAGAAATTCAATCAATTGGAACACTAGAGTGAATAAAACATACACATATATTTTCGTCTTCCTTCTTCACTGGCTATGAATTGTTTTATATTTTTTAAATATTTATATTGAGTATGAATTTTTTTAAGCATGAATTTCCTGTTATTTTGTGTTCATTTTAATGTGAGAAAATTTTATTTCACAAGATAAATTTCATGCTAGCTATATAAAAATAGATAAGAAAATAGTGATTGATCTTAATCAAATTAAAGATTCTATAAATAATACTTAAAATTTTATTTATCTATTAATTTTTATTATTGGAAAAGTTTAATATTTTATATCACGATACAACTTCTATAAGTTTCTAGATACTTTTATTAGACAACAATTATATGATATGTATGCGGCAGAAAAAAGGAGAAGACTACAATTCTGCAACGATAAGGTTGAAATATAAAGAAATGAAATATTGTTCAACATAGGTGATGTTATTCATATATTAACATTAATTTATGTTACTTAAATAAATATATCTAAAATAAAGAATTTGTCAAATAAATATTTGACACACACTCAAATCACTATTTAACCATCATTCGTTATAACAATATTTCACTGTAACAACCTAATTTTCTTTAGAATTAATTTTATGTTATATTTTTTGGCTCTATAACATTCTACTTATAGCAGTGTTGACATTCACTATAGAAGTATATTTTTTTGTGTAAAATTACATCTCTATGATAGCCTTACTCAAATATTAATTGAGTAATAATATTTTTAAAAGATATGTTACGTATAAAGATAAAATATTGAAATATTTATGATAATCGCTATAAGTGTCATACACATACTAAATTTCAGTATGGATATTTAAGACAAAATTGTACTTAAATGGTGTCCATCATTTATGTTCATAACCTCAAGAAGGAAGGCTATTGGTGACCTTTTGTATATTGATATTATTTTTTATCTAGTTTATTGGTTAAATTTTCTTACAAATTGAGTAAAGTTAAAAACAATACTACTAAAGAAATGTCACTTTCGCCCCATAATAAAATTTTGAATGTCTTCTGAAATGTTTCAATGATATGTGGCATTTTGATCTCGAAAAAAATTTAACTCCATGACAATTTATACTAATCATTTAAAAGTACTTGTCCAATGTTCATTCAATTATAATTATTTACTTAAAAACTTTTATTTTGTAATATTAATTATATTTTGCAACATCATATACTATATGTTATGATACACACGTGCAACGCACGTGCCGTGAAACTAGTATATATATATATATATATCCTTTTATTGTTGGTTATTTTTGAAAGAAAATAAAAAATATGGAAAGCAATAGCATATTGCTACATGATAAATTTCATCCCAATCTCAATCAAAAACATATCCCATGGAAAAGGGAATATTCCACTCTTTCTCCGCCCAAACTTTTTGATCTTATACAAAATTTATAATCACACTTTACCCTGAATCTAGTCTATAAAACCGAAAAGGGGTGGGGGCAACTATAGAAGGGAAGGTCACAATAGCTAAAATATAAAAACCTAGATCTAGAAAAAGGAGAATGGATAAGATGAGTTTGAGATTTTGAGAGAGTTTGGAGATTTCAGATCAATCTTCGATTAGCAATCCAATGTCACTTTTTTGTTTGATTTGTAGAGACATTTGAGGTTTAACTTCGATCTCATTCTCATTTTTCTAATAGCTCTTTTATTCAAAATATATTTTTTTTTAAATTATTCCTTTGTGTGTGAATGTGAATCCTAGTTTTACGACGGAGTTGTTAACTAAAATAATCACTGGCCTATGAAAAAGTAATCTTTTTTTTCTTAATTGAAATTTTGTCGGGCCTTTTATTAATAACTCCAATGGAAAAACAAATAATAAACATCATTTGGTCCTAAAGTCCAAATCAAAGCAACATTACATGGATATAGGAGACCCGCCCACCCGGTCCGCTCCCTCTCCTTTAAATATTTCCCTTAAGATTAGGGTTTTTATTTCCGCCCCACACTATACATTTTCATCAGCCCTCCACACTAGCACAATGTTTGCACTGTGGTTTAACAAGAAACTCAGCCTTCTCTTTTTATATATCACCAATGTTTATAAGTTGATCTTCCTGCTTCCTTGGTCACCAGGTAACAATACAAAGTACTTTTTTCTCTGTGTCTTTTTTTTTTTGTTGTTTCGTCCAACTGAGTCTTTTGCCCTTAGTTGTGATCTCCCGTACAATGGCTTGTGCTCTTGATGTTTTGCAAATGGAAACCATCTACAGGATGAAAAAGTAATATGTTAATTGTTTCATTTATGAAAAGTTTTGGCATTCTTAATTATTATTATTTTTAATACAAATTAAGAGGTGTTTGTTGTGTTGATATGTTTATTACCAATGAGTGTTAAAGATGGATTTTGAAATTGTTTTTAAAGTTTGAGATGGAAAAAAATTGCCCCTGAGTTCACTTTCAGGTCAAAACAAGTATTGAATTAGGTCAATTTGTATTAGCCTTCATGAGATCGTAAAATAAATAAATGAAAGAGACTGTTATGATAATTAAATTAGATACATATATATCCTACTGAACCTTAAACTCATGATAAAAACAACAATGGAAAACCAAAGATCAAGAAATTCATAAATGCAACCTAGCTATAAAATCTTACGTCAAATTTAAAAAAATAACACATAATCTTAAAATGAAATACAAAAGGAAAGTGTATTACCTTTGTTGAACGTCGACTTGAAAGCTCGAGTTGACGAACTTGTCCGGGTTCCATCTTTTCTCATTGAATAAAAAACGCAAGGAAGGAAAAAGAATTTAAACTATGAACGAAATTTTTTATGACTCAACTTTTCCCCTTTTTGGGGTGTGAAAACCATATGAAAACGATGAATGGGTCGAGTTAAAACCGTATGAAATAGGATAAATTAAGAGTTAATGGTCAAAACACACCTAAATTATCACATTTTTGCGAGTTTCATATACTTCACCTATCCAATGTTTAATTTAACAACCTAACCTATCATTCCCTCTGTATTAGAACACACCTTGATGTTGAGTTGGTCAAATATTTATTCCCTATCCACAATAGGCGCATGTAGGCCAACTCAGCATCAAGGTGTGCTTTAACACAAAGGGAGTGATAGGTTTGGTAGTTAAATTGAATAATGGATAGATAAAGTACGAAACCCGCAGAAATGTGATAATTTAGGTGTGTTTTGACCATTAACTCTTAATTTATCCTATTTCGTACTGTTTTAACCCGGCCATTCACTATTTTCATATGGTTTTCACACCCCAAAAAGGGGAAAAGTTGGGTAGTAAAAAATTTCGTTCATAGTTTAAATTTTGTTTCCTTGCTTTCTTTTTCGATTCAAGGAGAAAAGGTGGAACCCAAACAAGTTCGTCAACTCGAGCTTTCAATTTCGTGCTCAACAAAGGTAATACACTTTCCTTTTGTATTTTATTTTAAGATTATGTGTTATTTTTTTAAATTCGATATCAGATTTTATAGCTAGGTTGCATTTATGAATTTCTTGATGTTTATTTTTCCATTGTTGTTTTTATTGTGAGTTTAAGGTTAAGTAGGATATATATCTAATTTAATTATCATAACAGTCTCTTTCATTTATTTATTTTACGATCTCATGTAGGCTAATACAAATTGACCTAATTCAATACTTGTTTGATTGATAATGTCTTTTTCTTTTTGATAAGTGTGAAAGTAAAGTTTATTCACTCAGCATTGAGGTGTGTTTTAACACAAAGGGAGTGATTGTAAAACTCAGGCAAAATGTCAAGTTTCAGTACTTTGATTTAAGGACCAATCTGCTACTTGCAAATGTGTTTACGCCCCTTAGACTAGACTTGTAAAACTCAAACCTGAAATTCTAATCTATGAAGTTTGATCTACGGATCCAATCTACGGTCTGTAGTTCCTTTTACGGACCTTAGATGACGTTCGTAAAACTTAGAATTTTCTGTGGACTTCTATTTTTACTTCTCATGTCTGATCTAAACTTAAAAACCTCTGAGGTGTTGTTACACCTACATACTTGCTCGAGCACAATTTAGAGCTGAGAAATTTATCGTGACTAAAGATCCTAACTTGGCTTTGTATGCAGTGGCATGGTCACATAGAGTGAAAGTGGTCAGTTGATCATCCCTCAACTGCAGTTAGTCTTTTGAATCCCTTGGTAGTTGTTTAGAAGGGCTTTAGAATGCATAGAGTAGTTCTGTTGACTTGATGTATGTTGCTTAAGTGGCAATGAGATTTATAGAAAGAGCAAGTCGAATAGTATGGAGGACATGGATTAGGGTAGAAGTATAGTTAGATAGTTGAGAGTTGTCTCGCTTATTCTTCTATACTGGTAGTCGTATTATTACTCTGGGAGTTTCTTGATATTCCACTTTTGTTACTATTTAATGTTTCTTGCAGTTTGATTATCATACCAAAACCTATAATTGTCTATTGTATGCCATTTCTGTTGTACTTATAGAACACAGAGTCAGAAATTGTTTTAACATGAGAAAATTTGTACGACACTATCATTCACATGGTTTAAACTTGTGGCGTGCGCTTAGCTTACACATGTTGTGTTGTACTCTTACCACTAGACCAAATATCTACCTCAGCATAATAGTGGACACAATGATCTGTCACCAAAATTGCAATTTAGCTTTTTATACCATATATTGTTGTAACACCCCAGAAAATTTTCGAACTAAGACTTGAACCATCCTTCGTTGTGAATAAGATTTTACAAAGGAATTAAAATTTCTTAAGTGTTAAGTTCACTAGATGTAGCACATTGAGTTTCAAAAAGAATTAAATTGGAACTAGCAAAATCTGAAATTTTGCAAGTTATGCTTAAGTATGAGTTTTGGGTCGACTTCAAACGACCATAACTCCTAGCTCAGGATGATTTATGTGTTCTACCAGTTACCGTAGGAAAGACCTTTGAATTATATCTCAAACACCACCAAGTTTGCTCAGTTTTGAGGTCGGATGAGTGAGATATGGCCTTTTGAAGTTAGGTTGTCCAGTTAAGGAAAGTTAGCCGGAAATAGTAAGGGGTAGTTTGGTCTTTTCCTTACCAAATCAGATTTAATTCGTTTTTAGTAAGGTTTTAAGGATCTAATCCTATTAGGTTCAGTTTTATAATCCTAGTTTACGCCTAGGGTTTTAGTTGAGAGTTCAAGAACAGAAAAGAAGAAGAGAAAATAGGAGAAAAGAGGAGAGGATCAAGCGTTCGTCGAGATTCTTACGTGTTGTAGCGGATTTTCGCCATGGGTTTGATACCTAAGAGGTATGTAAGCTTCCATAGTGTTGGGTTTGTTCACCCACACGTCTATCATGTTATTTTCAGCAAAATTTCATTCTTGAAGTTGAAAGATTAGAGTTCTTGATAGGTGTTCTTGAGGTTCATTCTAAATCTTGTTGTGTTAGGTTGTTTGATGATTTCTTGAGATGAAATTGAGTATCTTGAGTGTTGTTTTCAGTATATTAGAGTGTAATTAAGTTAAGTAATCGAATCCAAGTGATTGAGGAAGAAACCGTTCGATTTTAGGCGAAATAGGGTGAGAAAACGAGCAAGGAAACTTGTTGAATTTTCTGGGTTGGCGCAATGCGCCTGCCAGAGCGCCCCAAACCCACCTCTGAAGTTTAGGGGCTGGAGCCCCGCGCCACCCATAGCGCCAGGGTCGCCTGCCCCATCCATCTTGTCGTCGGTTGCCCCGTTTAAGTTCGTTTAAAGTGCACCTTCACTCCTTTTCGATTCTAACTACTCTAAGCTACTTCTAAACACCTAAAATCATTCCTAACATGATCATAACCTTGAATTCATAATTCAAATTCAAGGTAGAGTTAAGAGTTAAGTTTTGAGAGTTCATTCGAACATTTCGAGAAAGTCCCTTTGAGTCTTTTTGAGGAGTCTTCTACAATATCTACTAATTTGTTTCAAGACTCGAGCAAGTGAGTATGAGAGTGAGAATAATGTATTCATGAGTCTACCTTGTCATCATGATATCTTTCTTATCATGAACCATAACTCTTGAATTCATAATTCACATTCAAGAGAGAGTTAAGAGTGGAATTTCAAGAAAGCCTTTGAGTTCAATTGTGAATCCTATGAGATCAACTATCGATTTGAACTAAGTTTTGAGGAAGTAAGTCAGAGAAAGAGAAGAGTCATATACATGAGTTCCATAATGTTATGTAGACCTATGAGTCAAGTTGTTCATGCCATTAAATTCCGCATGAACTCCAGAAGTTGAGTATCTATGAGAGGAGTAATATCTCCATGTCCTAAGTCTTAAGTATTGAGTTTCTAACCCCTTTGAGATTACATTCCTAATCATGGGACTATTACATGTTACCCATGAAGATCTTGAGTTAGGTTATTCATGTCCATAATTCTGTATGAACCCTATAAGTCGAGCAGTCTTGAAAAGAGAAGTATCTTTGAGTCCTTGAGTTGAGTATTTCATGCTTATAAATTCCGCATGAACCCTCTGAGTTGAGCATTCTTGAAGTGGGTAGTATTATTGAAGTTCTTGAGTTCCAAGTATTTGAGTTCTATCTATGGTTATGGAAAACCCTGCATTGAGTCGTTCAAGTCCATAATTCGGCGTGAACCATATTTTTTAGAAGTCTTTTACAAATGTTTAAACTTTGTTTTAAGACTTAAGCTTTGAAGTTGAGTAAAGAGTAAAGAGTTGAGTTCATTTCTTCAAAGAGTATATCGGGACTATGTATTCCCAAAGAGTAAATGTTTTCACATTTAAACAAGAAAGGAAATTGAGATATCAAAAGAGCATTTGAGCTAGTTTTTTTGTAAAGAGGAAACTATGATTTCCAAGAGAGATTTTAAGCTAAGTTTTGAGTAATTATCTCAAACCAAAGAAAGAGTTTTGTTTTTACAAATATATGAGCTATGTATATTTTGGAAGTAGTATTGAGCACCGATATGGGGATGCGAGTTCATATTAACTCAAGTCTTCATAAACCATGTAGCCATCACGGGTAGTAAAGGATCATACTTTTTAGATGACTCCTTAAGATGCTTTTAGCATAGACTATTGCATCCACTAAGTTAAGCGTTCTATATGACGGCAAAGTATAGGAAAGTTCTGGTAACGTGGGCAAGACGTTGTATCACCACTTAGGCTCATAGTGGTGGTTGTCGGTTAGAGAAACTCCCACAGAAATTATATTACTTTATTATATAAGTAAAGTTGAGTTTGTTATTGCATTTTCTTTAACGAACTAAGTTGTTTTTACTGTTATATAAAGCTTTCCATATTTTGCATGTGTATTGTTGCTTTATATTGAGTTGAGTACCCAGAGTCGAATATCATATATTTGAGTTGAGTATCTAATCTCTGCGTTGAGTATCTTATTCTTGAGTACTTCTGAGTTGAGTAAGTTTGAGAAGAGGTAAGTATGTTTCCTTTTTATCAAAGTTCAAGCTTATGTTTATGTTTTAGAATTCCCCTTACATGCTCGTACATTCCACGTACTGAGCCAGTTGGCCTGCATCTTCTCATGATGCAGACACAGGTATTCAGGATCATCAACAGGAGCTTCGTTGATACATCCGAGAGTTCAAGTTAGCTATGGTGAGCC
>JAJOOO010023334.1:0-10099 GCA_029582685.1 Solanum piurae | reverse complement strand
ACATAGACATAGAGCAATTACAACCCATCATTCAAAGAAAAGATGTAAAATAAAATAAAAGAGAAGAAAAAAAGAAACCCTAAATCAAAAGTTAATTTCTACATTCATGCTCCTCCCTAAATAATTATTTTTATTGAATATTTATAGATGTAGAAAACTCTGAATAAAATAATTAAGTCCAAAACAAATTAGGAACTCAAAACGAAAAAGGAGTTGAATTCCACGTGAATGGAAGCCGACTCCAACACTTCATCGTCTCGCCTTGAATAGTTGCCACGTGGCACATGTTTAGTTCCTTCAAAATTTGCATTCGGCCCCACTTTGCCATATATAAAAAATATTATTATTATATTAAAGTTAATTCATTGAACTGCCTGTTTGATTTTCTTTTTCAATCTTTCATCTTTAATTCTTTTTAGCTCCAAACTTCTTTATTTTTCCACCAATTTAATCCTACAAATAAAATATATTATTAAGCACAATTCATAAAATTCATGCTCAAAAAGGACAAATATAAATAATAAATATGAGGCAAATAATGATTAAAAATATGTATTTTGGCCTCACATCAACACCCCACACTTAAACTTTTGTTCGTCCTCCAGCAAACATTAAAGCTTATCTCAAAAATTCACTGCTACACACACTTAGGCCATATACTTATTTTAAAACATCAAGTACACCTCTCAATTATTATGCAAGATATACAAATAAACCACAAACCTTTAACCTCCTAACCTCAAGGAAGGACTTTGAACTCATCAAATTAATGTTTGCTCACCTACTCTCATCAAAGAAAGCTAATAAAATCACCTATCTATCATGAAACAAGTGCCCTCACAAGAAGAAATAGTCCACACACTCAAATCAAAAGATTGGATATAAATTAAGGACTTAGCATCAAAGATCACTCTCACACTCACAAAGAAAATTCACATGTACGCACAAAGAACCATAGGCTTGCCCATTATGTACATCTCCACTAATTAAGCATATGCCTGAATAGAATCAAATAGGACTTTAATGGGTTGTAATGTAGGGTAGGGAACAGGTAGGAAAACTATATAATAGTGACTTACAATTCCTTAAGCACTTTGCAATTTTAGACTTCATCACCCATTATTTTCTTCTCTTTATTTTCAGCCCTCTCTTCAACAATTATTTCACAAGTAATTCTCATCATCTCAAGATGTTTCAATCATTTTTATTTTTATTTTAAAAGTTTTCCTTCATAATAGTCAGCCTCAACTTACGTATTTTACATGCGTTAAAGTGCACGATGTCCTTGGAAGGACTAGGGTCATCATCAAGGTAACTTCTTTTGTTCATCTTTTGTTTTTTGCACATTACATTCTTTCAAAGAGGGCTTTTTAAGCACTTTGTAGCTATCATTGATTACCTTTTTCACTCAACCATCCATTTTTCTTCAAAATTAGCAATTAGAATAAGTCTATGCTATAATGCTCAAGGAAGCAAAGTGCAAAAAATTAGGGATTCAACAAAATAGTTTAGGGCAAAATATAGCTACCAACAAAAGGCTACATGCTCAAAAGGGCTAACTAGTAATATAATATCTAAAAAAAGCTAAAATTTACCAGACAAATCAAAGAAAACCTATTATCATCTCCTAAACAAGCAACAATGTTTATTTCGCTTCAATAACATGCAGGGAAAGTTCTAGACTAAGATGCAAAACATGAAATAAATAAAATCTCACCACACATGGCACAAGTATCAATCAAGATGGATCAATTCCACTTCTAAGAGAGACAAGATCATAACAAACTACAAAATAAAATAAGCTATATACAAAGTCACAACTGTGAACCTAGATGTCAAAGAGTTTGCAATTTCAATAGCAACCAAGCACTCACAAGAAAGTACTACTCAAAATTAGGCCCAAATAACAAGTACCACACAAATCAAAAGGGTCTTTTCTTTTCTCTCCAAAAAAATAATAAAATAAAATTTACTTCCTAAAATAATAAAAGACACTCGATTTAAATGGACTATCCTCAGGAAAAGAACCGAAAACAAAAGCGAAGGAACCCATGCTAAAAAAAAAGACTCAATAAAATGGTAAAAATAGAAATTCATTCCCCCATCCCACACTTAGAACATGACACTTTCCCCAGTGCAACAACATAGATTAATGAGTGAGAGAAAGAATTTATTATTAGGTTGGGCTAAGTCTGCTCCTACTCACGGAAAAAAAAAACCTTTTTTTTTGTACCAGGTTCGCGACGCGGACTGGATACGGACTTCACTGTCCTGGATTTTTTTTTCAACTTTATTAAATAAATCGAACGCACACTTCACCTTAACCAAAATATGCAAAAAAATTCACACCTCACACTTGAAAAGATGCTATGTCTCCAAAACATCAATTAAAATTTTAAAACAAGGGTTAGGAAAACTCCCTGGGGCCTCTAGGCCTAGCTAGTAACATGTTCTCTTAATTATCATCAAGGGTTGTCACCCCACACTTAAGCTCAAACGTGCTCCTTAGCTCCAAATTTTGGATACTCAGACTTCTCCAAAACCTGTAAAAACTTCACAAAACAAATGACACTAAAAGAAAATAAAAAATAAATAAAAAAGTTACACTATAAATTGGATTGCCTCCCAATAAGCGCCTAATTTAACGTTGCGGCACGACACAAGTAAATTCACCACTTTTCTTTCCACTTTGAGCTTATGAATTGTACCCCTAACTTTACATGTATTTTTCTGCTCCTCTCAAGGGGTGGTGGTATGAAGATAAAAGAACCAAGTAATCTTTGTCGCATATTGCACTTCTTGGCCCTTATGTGAGGAACATTCGTTTGTCTATGTGGACTAAAAAATCTTAGGATGTAGGGGACTTGTTCCTCATCTATACAGTTCTCCATTAGTTTAGATGACTCGAATAATACATCAACATCTAAACATAATGTTTAAAAGTGACTTGAATGGGGTCCAATACGTCTCTCTTCCAAACTTACACCAATTGCAACATGCTCAATTTTATACTCTTTCCCAAATGTGGCATCTTCAAGAAAAGTCTGATTGCACTGCATCTCCTCCCATTTTAGATCATCAATTTGACTTCTGAGTGCCTTTTCAGTATCACAAAACTCATAATTGAATTGTTGAGCGTCAAACGCTACAACCTTTGCATTCAATCCATTGCTTATGTTCTGAGTATGCACAAAAAACATATTAACATCTTGAAAGTGCTTCGCTTTTCTATCTATAAGGCGTGACATCACGTATATGATTCTCCTACGACGCTCTTCATATTCCTCTATCAATTTTCTGCAAGATTTCTTTCTCTCATAGGAACAAAGATTATTAGCTTCATCATGAGAGAGTTTTGGATTAAGGTAGCAACACATGGTGCAACCGGCCCACAACCCCGTACAAAATTCATAGAATAGAGATGGTGCAGACAATTCTCCCTCGGAAATATAATTACATTGTTGCCAAAAGTGAGCTCATTTACAATAAGGAAAAGGTCTTACCACTTGTGAATAATCCTCATTCATCTTCATCCCACGAAAAGTATTAATTAGTAGAAAAAAATAAAAATATGTGTCAAAATAAATAAACAAATAAAAAGTAAAAAGAAATTTTTTTTTAATAAAAAAAACTTAAATAAATAAAAAGAAAAGTTTAACCTAGAAAAACAATTAATTTCTAAGTCCCCGGCAGCGGCGCCAAAAACTTGATGCTTCCAATTGCAGACACAAGTGTACGTGGTCGCACAAGTAATATAGTGGCTCTTAAAAGAACCGGATTATCGAACCCAAAGGACTTGTCAATTAATTATTCTTACTAAATTATTAACTAAACTAAAAATAAAGTTAAAATAACTAAAAAAGTAATTAACTAAGAAAAGATAGATGTTTACACAATCAATGAATGAATCGATCTAGGATTATAATTTATCTAACAATCATGTTTAGCATCAATTTCATCAACTTATTTGATTATCTAGTTATTGATTCACAGGGTTAAATGTATGATCATGGTCTCCCGACCTCTAATCGCCTACGATAAATAACACCCTAACTACATCGTTGAGCGGGGATAGGATGGATTAAGTATCGAGCATTACGATTTCTTTTTGTATAGTGACCAAGCATGGTTTCTAGGTATATCCCTATTCTAGATACAAATTAACCCTAATTATTAAGAGAAAATCATGCTCCTTATGTTGATGTTGCTGATAAGCTACGTAAACAATTGATTGGAAAGAGGTATCTTATTGTCTTAGATGACGTGTGGGATACTACTACATGGGATGAGTTAACAAGACCTTTTCCAGAAGTTGTGAAAGGAAGTAGAATTATTTTGACAACTCGAAAAATGGAAGTGGCTTTGCATGGAAAGCTCTACACTGCTCCTCTTAGCCTTCGATTGCTAAGATCAGAAGAAAGTTGGGAGTTATTAGAGAAAAAGGCATTTGGAAACGAGAGTTGCCCTGATGAACTATTGGATGTTGGAAAAGAAATAGCCAAAAATTGTGAAGGGCTTCCTTTGGTGGTGTATCTGATTGCTAGAGTCATTGTTGGGAGGGAAAAGAAAAAGAGTGTGTGGCATGAAGTTCTAAATAATTTGCATTCCCTTATTTTGAAGAATGAAGTGGAAGTGATGAAAGTTATAGAAATAAGTTATGACCACTTACCTGATCACCTGAAGCCATGCTTGCTTCATTTTGCAAGTAACCCGAAGGACAATGCAACGACAATCTATGAGTTGAGAATTGCTTGGGGTGCTGAAGGATTTGTGGAAAAGACAGATATGAAGGGTATGGAAGAAGTGGTGAAGATTTATTTGGATGATTTAATTTCGAGTAGCTTGGTAATTTGTTTCAATGAGATAGGTGATTACCCTACTTGCCAACTTCATGATCTTGTGCATGACTTTTGTTTGATAAAAGCAAGAAAGGAAAAGTTGTTTGATCGGGTAAGTTCAAGTGCTCCATCAGATTTGTTGCCTCGTGAAATCTGAGGATAAATGGCAATTGTCTATTCTTTGAGGATAAATGGCAATTGTCTCTCTGATGCATGTCACCTAAGACACTTGAGGCTTCTTAGAGTGTTGTACCTGCATCACTCTTTTATCAAGGTGAAAGATTCTTTGCTGAATGAAATATGCATGTTGAATCATTTGAGGTTCTTAAGAATTGGGACACAAGTTAAATCACTGCCGCCTTTATCTTTCTCAAATCTCTGGAATCTAGAATGTCTGTTCTTGGATAACGAAGGATCAACCTTGGTACTATTACCGAGAATTTGGGATCTTGTAAAGTTGCGAATGATGATCAGACTGCTTGTTCTTTCTTTGATATGGATGCAGATGAATCAATACTGATAGCAGAGGACACAAAGTTAGAGAAGTTGAGAATATTAGGGAAACTCATGCTTTCCTATTCGAAAGATACAGATGATATTTTCAAAAGGCTTCCCAATCTTCAAGTGCTTTCAACAGAGCAACATTGGTTCCCGAAATTGGATTTCCTAACTGAACTAGAAGACCTCAAAGTAGGTTTTGAAAGTTCAAACACAAATGGCAGTGGGTCCTCTGCAGCCATAAATCGGCCATGGGATGATTTTCACATCCCTTCGAATTTGAAAATAGTGTCAAATACAATAAGGAGGAAGTATTATTGAACATTGATTTCCATATAGTGATTTAGTATCATTATTTGGTCTACGAATTCAATTTAGATTACTCTGGGTAAACAAGCCATCCTTTCAGCTATTAATATTTCTAGTTGAGAATGAATGCCTGTACAGTCCCAATGTCTGACTTGTTCAAACATATTTTTTTTTTGTCATTTTCTTGCTATCTTCTCCTCCACACAAATCTTATCAACCTAATATATACTTTCTTGGAAGGACTATACAGAAACAGAGGACAGCCATATCAAATCTTTCATCAACTGAAAAGGTTCGATCGTCTCTAATTATAACTGTTATCTACATCAGATCCGGAGAATTACTGTCATGGAAAGAAGCAACTTACAGGTATGTATCTTATATTTACTTGGATCATTAATATCTTATTATAATATATAATCGAACGTATAATTTTAGACCCCTAGAGAAATTAGACAAACCAACGTATAATTTTAGACCCCATCTTAACCATATGCTAAACCAACCGAACAGACTTACTATGCTTCAAGAACCAATGGAGGTAAGTACATAGGAATTGTACATGGCAGAATGAAACATGAAACATAACTAAAAGAGAAACATAATCATAACATAGGAGGGAACGTGAGTGGCATATGAGTATAAAAGGGGAACCATAATATGCTGGAAGAAAGAGAGGAAGAGGAAGCAAACGACTCATCAGTATATAGGATAACATATTGCAATGGTAGAAATGTGGCTTTGTAAATTTGATAGGACTAGGAGAATAACATTTGGTCTTTTGGCAAGTGTCATTTTCTGCTCTTCGCAAGGACGTTGCCAATGTTCTGGAGAGATTAAAGAATGAAGGAGATCAAAAGGCGGATCTAATTGAAGCTCACATTTATTACGGTGTACAATAGTTTGGTGATTTCCAAATGAATAAGTAACTTAAGAAGTCACCACCTAATTATTACGGTGAATTAGGGCACCTAAAACGATTAAAGTCTATTGTCTAAAGATAACTTCATTTTAAGGTCTACTAAACATTGAGATTCTAGATAAGGGTTCAACTAATCTACAGGGAAGGAGTTAGTCATCTTTTAAAATCCATTAATAATGGTTAACCGATCGAACCTAATTAATTAATTAGGCTAAGTGTAAGAAAGTAAAAATTCATGTAAAAATTCTAAATTCCAAGTAACGTTAAAATCATTACTTCGGAAAACACTTCTTGTAAAAATTTGTCAATTTGGAAACTTACTAAAAGTAAAATAGTTTTGCAAACATAAAACCTCTTTATTGGAAAACAAATGATGGCTTAAATCCATTCAACTTAATTGATAAGGATTTTTATTAAAATACTTTACAATTGGAGGTAGTAAAAAAAAGATCTAATGAAGTCAGTTGATTTTAAAGAACTTATTTATCATAAAAAGGATTAACTTAAAGAAATGAGGCAAATTTTAATTTTTCTCAAATATTATACTACAACTTTCATGTTATGGCCTTTAACAAATTCAAAGCGATACGAGAGGATTGATTAACACAAGAATAGTCAAAACTTAAAATGTCACACACAACAAGTAGTAAATACAAATAACACGTAAGTAGTTAGGAGTAAGTAAAAACACATAAGAGATACACAAAACTATTTAACAAGAATAGAGAGAGGAATGTCCGCCACTTCCTCCGAATCCCTCATTTGTTGTTCGAATGGAGTTCTTAGAGAGCAAGAGAGAGACGAACAAAGATGTAGATGCACAAGTCGGGTCTTGTGGTGACGTCGAGTCCTAAAGTGAGAGAGACTCTTCGACTCCGGTGTTAATGTAAAAAATAGAAAGATAAATAGTTAGTGAGGATGATCCGATTCTCAATAATTTAGAACTTGTACTTGGAAGAAAAGAATAAAAAGTCATAGTCCATCAGTAGCCAACAGGACAAAGTATTATGACTAAAGATAAGCAGCCTCTTTAATTAACAAAACAAACAAAAAAAAAATACTCAACAAATCGATGTTGTCTACGAGAATACAAGCATGTATTTACATACAAGGAAGATAGTTTCAATTCATATTCTTATTGCAGATGGTTCAATTCATAGTAAGGTTTAGTTATTCTTGTTTTTAACTTACTTAGTGATTCATTTTAAGTTCCAAATCCTATCATGAGTACACTAGCACTAATCTTTAATGATGTAAGCGAAAACTTTAATTAATGGATGCTATACATAAAATAAACTGGCAACAAAACATTGCTACGACTAAACTTTAAACCATAACTTAAAAGCTAAACAAAATATCACTTTTATTTGTCATAGTTTTCTTTGTTTTTGAGTCAAACTTTGACTAACATTTTACGATGTATTTTTCATCATATTGATATACAAAAAATTGCAATAGTTTTTGAATATCTAAATTTTTTGTTTAATTTATTGAATTAATGTAATCTAATTTAACTTTAAAAATTAGTTAAATTGACTTTCGAAAAACGTAACACATGACAAATAAAAGTGGACAGATGGAGTATTACTTATTAGTACTCACATTCCAGTTAGCATAAGAAAGCATACAGTAAATAATTCAACTTGAAAAGAAACACCATTTTTATGAACTTGATTCATATCTAACTCCTAACAAAATTAAGCTCGAAACGGAAGGATGAAAGCTGTCCATGGCTGTACTATATTGGAACTTTGCTTTAAAGAGGAAAAGAGAGGAGACACGGACATGCAGCAGCTCTTTTGGAGAATAAAGCCCTAGCATAATAGTGAGAAAGAACCTTAATTGGGCTACTTTTTTTCAATTGGGCTGCTCGTTTGGGCCAAGAAATTGGACAGATCTTAAAGAATTTTGTTGTGATATACCTGGTGGACATTGTTGGGAATAAACCCGCAACAGAAATAATATTTGCGGTAATAAAACAATAAAAGCGGAACACAACAATGCGGTTAATCAACAAGAATAAAAAGAGTAATAATGACACCAAGATTTTACGTGGAAACCCTCCTGAATAAGGGAAAAACCACGGCCCGAGAGGAGCAACTAATATCACTATAGTAAGGATTTTTACACTTGTAGGTCTGAGTAAAAACTCCAAAGACCACTACACACTTCAAAAGAAATAACCCTCTTTTGATCATTCCACCTCACACTCTCTATTTTTTCCTCACAGACTAATTTCCTCTGTTATGCCTCACTCTTCTTTTCTCTCCTTTGTTTTTGGTGCATTTTGAGAATGAAGAAGACTCTCCCTTTTATAGATAACAAGTGCAGTATTTTTCCAACTATGCTACAGAAGAAAAACAATTTTTTCTTCTTTGCAGCTTACCAACCTTTGAAAAAATCTGCACATGTATATCCAATATCTTCCAAATCTACCAACCTTTTGACATTGTGAGATTTGGCAAATGGGGATGGACCCCACAATCTCCCCCTCCAGACCCATTCACCTGAAAAAGGCAACTCTAAGTTTCTAGCTTGAGTGCATGACGACAAGTTCTTTGCATAGCTCGAACTTGTCTCTTGATACCACCTTGGTCAGCATATCCGAAGGGTTTTCACTAGTAGGGATCTTCATGACATGCATAGATCCATCCTCTATCTTTTCACGAATCCAGTGATATCTCACGTCGATATGCTTCGTCCTTGCATGATACATGGTGTTCTTGCTCAAGTCTATTGCACTTTGACTGTCACAATAGACGACATACGCCTTCTGATGCAATCCAAGTTCCTAAAGAAATCGTTTCTGTCACGACCAGAGACTACCCCCGAGACGCGGACACGGGACCTAGGACTACAAGTGATCCCAAGCTAACCGTGTTGGCATGATCATTAGCGTACTAAAGATAATAAACTGATGCGGAAGCTAAATCATAATTAAAATGAAAAGTTGGGGAATACCCATATACTATAACTGAGATAAATGATAACTGATGAGTTTAATACAAAAAATATATTAACTCAATACTAAGCTGAATCTAACTATGTCTGAAATAAGCCTCTAAACTGACTAAAAATGTTGGGACATGCCCCAACTAGATCTAGCAAAACTGAAACTAAAAGACTGAAAGCGATAAAGATAAACATGTCATTGGTCCTTGAAGAATGAGGACTCACCACTGATGCTGCTGAATTGAAGATCGGGAATCGATCTAAGCGTGATCTGGATGCTGAAAACCTGAACCTACATCACGAGAAGATGTAGCACACGTATGCGTCAGTACTTGAAAGGTACTGAGCATGCAGAATAGAGTAAAGCTGAAAGAACATATAACTGAACAAAGCCATAAAGCAATGAAATAATCTGAACATGATATAGATACTGAATGCTGAGAACTGAGCTAACTGATGCAATGACCAAATTTATAACATGCTGAGATTGAATACTGACTGTACTGAAATATGGTCAATGCAATGGAGTCTGACTGAACTGTAGGAGCTACTAATAACCGACATAAAACCACATGAGCTA
>JAJOOO010023329.1:0-12858 GCA_029582685.1 Solanum piurae | reverse complement strand
CTCCTCTTCCTTCTCTTCTTTCTCTCTTCTCTCCCAAGCCCTAACTCTTTACTCTTTAAAAATGAGACAAACTGATCTAAAAAAATCAGTCCAACACTAAAATATAACCAAAAGAATTGATTAGGGAAAAGACCAAAATGCCCTTAAAATTTCCGGACTAAACTGCCCTGTGCGACTGTGCCAACAGCCCACCTTCCAAAGGGCATAACTCACTCATAAGAACTCGGAATCGAGCAAACTCAGTGGCGTTGGAAAGATCATTCCACGAACATTACAACCATAACTGGAACTACACCCAACTCATCCTGAGGTAGAAGTTATGACTGCTCAAAGTTGGCCAAAAATCTCATTTTTTTTCCATACTTAACTAAATTTCCCGATTTGAATTCTTTCCAAAACTGATAAATTGCAATTTAACTCTTCTTGGAACTCAATGTGTTACATATAGGGACTTTAACACTCAAGAAATTTTAAATTCCTTGGTACAAATCTCACTCCACATGAAGGACGGTTCGAGTTTTAGTTCGAAAAATTCTCTGGGGTGTTACAAGAACCCAAATAAGAGTTGAACATTCCACGTAAGGGGACATAAAATGAACAATTGACATAATATGAATCTGACATATAAAAACCTATAACATGTATAATGTAGGATCTAATTGACTCAATGAACTAATTTTGACTTGGTGGATAACTCATGAAACTTAATGTTTAAAGTACCTTTGTCAACTAGTACGTGGAAGAATAAACACACCAATATTGGATAATTAACACGTATAGAAGTATTCTGACATATTTTGAGAACTTGGACTGTATAAGGAAGACCATTAGCTACATTGGAGTTGTGCACCCTCACATTGTATCTTTTACAATGAGGATCACTTAGAGATCTCAATTTGTTGGTACATAGAATATAGAACTTCATGCCAAAAAATATGAGATCAAATAGCCTTACATACCTTGTCTCTCGACCAATACTACGTGATACCATGAATCAACCTTTCCTTTGAGGCGTTACTCTGCATTAATGGCAAGTAATACAGCAAATATTAACAACTAATAAACAAGGTTGGATCACTTTGACTTACCAAAACTGTAGTCAGGCAGCAAGGTCAAAATCCCTCTACTAATGGGTGTTCTGTTCACTAATTCCTTTATCACCATGTTTACACCATTTTTGACCTTGTCATGAGGTCATCCGACACTACCTGGGATTTACAACATCCAAAACAGTAAATACACACATAAGGGGCAGCACGCCCACACAACCCACAATTCAAATAGTGTATCTTCATTTCTTCCCTAAAATATTTCACATGACTTTCTCTTAAGGTTAGCCAATATTACAAATGATAATCTACAAAATATATTGATTACATCACAATCGGCTCAATAGGTCAAGTAATGGACCACTACGACATTATGTCGAACACATAGTGGGCATAAAGCTCTACAATTCATAAATGGTGTTTCAACACCCAACAGCCTCATACTTACAAACAACACTCTCGCTACATATATAGGAATAGAGCCATGCCTTTTACCACTAATAAACCCAACCATTCACCCTGTACTTCTCCAAACTTCACCACATATAGACAGCCCCAAACCTTTCTAAAATAATAAATAAAACTTTGACTCACTGCTTGCGATCATTTTTTCATGAATTTGTAGTAAAAACACCTAGAGAAATCTCACCCAATATGATATTTATAGTGAGACAAAATTGGGCACTAACCTTACCTCAAATTAAGGAAAATTGTTGTCTTAACTTGTACGCCTTCAAGAGTTTTAAGCACCCTTCACACTTGAACAAAATGAGAAGAGACACACTCTTAATAACAAAGAAAACATGAGCAGACAACTTAGGGAAAGCTCTACACCATATTTAAACATGAAAAACACAAAATCTCATGGGACACTCAAGCAAATCCCTAAGGTTTCTACTTACCTTGGCTGGAAATTAGGAGGGTTTCTTCAAGAACCCATGGAGTATTTTTGAGGTGGCTGTGATAATCATTGAGGGAAAGAGAGAGTGCTGGAGATAAATTCATTTTATCTATGCAAGAATTAAGACATAAATGAGCCAAATATGACCCTATAATTTCTGGCACTCCACCACCTCTATCTTCTTCATTTTTGTCCACAAATTGCCAAGTAGGTGATCCACCTACTTGGCCATTTTAAAGCTGCTCAAATGTCAAACTAGGTGATGTAGCTACTTCTTCTTATTAAATCTATTTAGCTATGGCAGGTGATGCAGCTACTTACTCTTATTAAGTTGGTCAAAAAGTCTAAGTAGGTGATGCACCTACTTGTCACCTGCTAGCTTAATTTACTCAAGAAGGCACCTCACATATTTTATCTCATTTTCCAAATTCTAACATTCTAAGTTAAACTTAACACTCAACTCTAAAATTTAAGATTAATAACCTCCTTACTTCTCGAGTTTAAATCTTTCATCAGTATTAACTTAGTCGTATACATGTTCAAATGTACAGGGTGTTACATCATCCCCCTTTGGATCATTCGTCCTCGAATGAGTGTTGTAGATCAAAATAATGTCGACCCTAGCGTATCTGTAAAAAAGTTTTCAAAATTTCCTTTGTGAATGAATATGCCTTGCACGACATTTAAACAGTTGAAGCATACTAAATAATGTAAAATAAAAGGTAAGTCTCCTCTCTGTGACATACTTTCAAGTGAAACAACTCTATATGGTATGACTTACCTATATATCTTTTTACTTATACACTAGCTTGATGTGAAACTTTTTTGAATATGCAATCCCAAGTATGAACTACACATTTGAACTAATGACACATGGCTAAAATATCAAATGGACTGATGTTAACAAGTAATTAGGTGATCCTATTAACAATTCAATAGATGCATGTGAACCCTATAATCAGGTAAAGAAGATAAATGATGTCAAAATCTCATGAAAAATTTGGAACAATATGGATTCTTCAACTTTGTAGAGGTCTTTAATTCTCAAGTGGGCATTTTAATCTCTTTGACTCCTACACAATACTCTAACGGAGACTGAATTCTTAAGTTTGAAATTTATAATATGTTAGTGAAGGATATACATTAGAACTTTCTCTAGTGACAAGTGTTCTATGACTTCAATACTACGATAAGTTATGGGTCCACTAAATGTTAACACGTCATAGACTGTGAAATACTAGGTGTACGAGATATAACTTTTGAAGTGGCTCTACCTTATGTTTTTTGTTCAGTTCTCTGTATGTTAAGGCCCAACACATCAAGAGCACAACTTCCTTTTTGCCCAAATCTAATGAAGCCTGTAATAGATGTACTTTGTAACACAATCTTTCCAATGCAATACTCTATCTATTGTTCCTCGCATCTTGAAAGGCCACCATGTTTTTCCATCCATCTACATGGACAAATAAACTACCCGTGTATAGTAAACAAGTAAGCTATGATCCATGTGGCATATATATGGTCTATGAAGCATATAATATGTAGACAAGTGACTTGTCGTGTTGTTGTCAGTAAAAATAACTACAAGTTTGGCTTTTCTTGAACGAAGTTGATGATCAATTGATGCGCGATCTTGAAATTCACCCATTTGTTGGTCCAATTCGGTGATTAATTTATGGGACCAACAAGGTACTTTTTTACTGATGGTACATGTGATTCATGAACTACTAATTTATAATGTCGATAACATATGAAACAACAATATATGATGCTAATAAAATATAAACAAGTGATTTGTAGCACGTAATGGTGAACTAGAACAAGGTCATATGAAATATATAACAAAAGTGAGAGCTTTATGAAGCAAATAACACCTACATGCAAGTAATCAAAAAAGAAATATGTAACAAATGGGAAAATAATCTATAATAAGGCATAGGACATGTAACATGTACAACCATATAAGCAACTAGAGCCTTTGCAAACAAAGAGACATCATATAGAAAGATTTTATCAAATCTTAACTGCAAGGACACTATTGCTAGTTCTAACTCATTGATGGTGTAGTTCTACGTGTGTTTCTTTACTCATCATAAAGCATATGCAATTGTTCCCATGCCATCTTCTAGTGCTGACACAGTATTCCTAGCATCAGAACTCCCTCCTTTCTAAGTTGATAATAATATAATGTAACAAACCATATTTCTTTCATACAAATGATTCAAGTGTATTTAAGGGAACTACACATGGTAAAATTTATCTTCTACAGAAGTAACCTTTTGATCGCACTCTCTATTGTTGTAAGTTTTTCAAAGAATATTTTTAGGTATGCCATTGCAGCTGGTTAAAATTAAAGAATCGATATTTCTTTCTTACGTCAATAATTAATAAGCATCCTCTGTAATAAGGGAACAATCTATGTCAATGTTTGTTCTAATAATCGCATATGTTGCCTTCTTATACCACCCAAGAACTTTACTATTCTATAGTATTCAAATATTTTTCTCCTTTATTTGATATATAACCAATTATTCTCATGTTGGGTAATAATCTATGCCTTCATGTACTCTGAATATCCTAATAAATCATAACTTATCGCTAACCCCTCAATATTTTCTATTTAAATCCTTAATCACGTGTTCCTATATGACCAACACATAATAATGATAGGGCACGTATACTTTTATACAAAACAATGGAAATACTTATCCTCTAAGTTTTTTTTTAACAACCCAATTAGTCATTTAATTTAACATGTTATATGCATATCTTAAAATTCAAGACTGACATACACTGGACGATAAAAAAAATATGGGATCTATCGGCCCATTAAGAGTATCTGTTGCAAATAGAATTGATATATGCCTTAGCGAACTATGATAATGCCACATTTTATCTAATACAAATCCCGCTCAACCACTACTATTTTTAACACATACATAATCCTAATAATTCTATGTAAATTATTGACAAAATACTGAATGTACTTCATAGGATTAGATCCTATAACCACTGAAGGAGTCATATTTGAGGAGGATATTACAGAATCAAGAACCAATCACATTCTTTTAAAATTCCATATCAGGAAATGATGCAACCTATCTATATGACTATGTAACCATTTAGTGACCATGCTATATCATGCTCATAAAAAGTAAGATGATACAAGTGGTACTGTTACAACTGTAGGTATAAGTAACGTAGAAACCTCTAAAATCCTTTCTCTAAATTTTGATAACATGAAATGTTCCTCTGAAGATTGCATCTCAAGATATACTAGCCCTTGACCACCTTTGACCTTAACCGTAGTAGGTGTAATCTCGATGCCATAGATCATAGTACAAGGAATATACTATTTGACTTAACTCAATCGCACGATCTAGAATATAAAACAAGATCACATTTCCAAAATGTCTAAGCAGCCCCTTAATTATAAATATGGCACGCAACACATTCATAAGTAAGGCTCTACTAGACACGGCTTTTTAGACACCCTAGGATGACCTGCTCTGATACCACTTTTGCCACACCCCAAATCCCATTGAGACGGACAATCACCCGATGCCCTAAAAGCCCGAGAAAACAAACATATAACTCTTGCTTATCATACATGCAACAAATCAAGTTATAAACCTTTAATGAGTATACGTAAAATACCCTGATAAAATACCAATATACATAGGCCTAAAATAGATATACTTGATTGGTCATTGAGGCCTTAATTACTAGAAAACAAGACATAATCACACCTCACTTTGACATTGGTCTACAAAGCCTCTAAAAGATAGACACTTAGCGTATAACAAGACAGGACCCCATCAAACCCCTTAACTAATATATAATCTCATATATATTCTAGAGACTCGGCAAAGCCTTGAAGCAACTTGGAGCTCACCAAAGGTCGTGGAGTATCTTATGCTTATATTGAGAGATTTTATTAGCCTGAGTACCTGTACCTGTTGCATGAAAACAACATCCCCCAGAAGGGACATCAGTACAAAAGAATGTACTGAATATGTGAGCCATAAAGTAACCATATGTAAAATAAAAGCTCAACTGAAATCAGGTACAAATGTACAATTATTCTGTATACATAAGGATAAGAGATAACCTTTGATTATACTTTTCGAATCACATACCTTACATTCACCTCTGCTTATACTTGAGGAATCGTGTTCATTACATTCACCTTTACTTATACTTGTGAAATCATGTACATTACATTCTTTGGTTATACTTGGGGAATCATGTACATTACATTCATGGCTTTAAGTTTACTAATCTTTTTTTTATAGACTTTGTAGCATGTGACACAATGACCAGCTGATCAGTGGTAGGAGAGGATGACCCATGCTAGGTATTTTAAACCCTGGGATGTGATCCTCATAAATAAACAAATCAGGATCGACCCATGCTAGGCTCTTAGCCCCTGGGCTGCCACTCATAATAATATAGATTGGGATCGGCCCATGCTAGGTAATTTAATCCTTGAACTGCCACCCTTAAGCACAAGAATTAGGATCGGCCCATGCTAGGTATTTTAACCCCTGAGCTACCAACCATAATTATATAGATTCACTTTACCTTGTCTTTTTAATCTTTGAGATTGTTCTTTTGATGTTCATGGCTCTTTTGAGATTTAGGACTACTAGTGATGTGGACATGTGCATAAATTAATTGAGGCCGAAAACAATAATATAGGAAGAAAATGTAACTTTGATGTGCTACTTAGGAACTTATATGACTCGTGAACTTCATTTGGGCACAAAGAACATATATAGGTGATCCACGAAGGTGTGAAGCATAGTCCTTACAAGTAGTAAATGACTCATTAAGACGTATAGCAGTTGGGCAAGTAATTCTTCTTACAAGATATCTTCATTTTAAACACGTTTGGACATTTCGCATGGGGGCATACGATAACTTAGCACTTAGTAGAGACTATAACTTCCCAAATTTAGAGGCAAGGACTATATAAGATGATATGATAGCTAAAGACTTAGTATACAATATCAAATGAAAGAGCGGATAAACATCCAAACTAATGAAGCCCGTGACAGAACCCAAATAAGAGTTGTACATTCCACGTAAGGGGACATAAAATGAACAATGGACATAATATGCATCTGAAATATAAAAACCTGCAACATGTATAATGTTGGATCTAATTGACTCAATGAACTTCATTTGACTTGGTGGATAACTCACGAAAGTTAATGTTTAAATTACCTTTGTCAACTAGTACTTGGAAGAACAAACACACCAATATTGTATAATGAACACGTATAGAAGTAGTCTGACATATTTTCAGAACTTGGACTGTATAAGGAAGGCCATTACCTACATTGGAGATTGTACACCCTCACATTGTATCTTTTACCATGAGGATCAGTTAGAGATCTTTTACCATGAGGATCAGTTATTTTCACTAATTCCTTTATCAACATGTTTACACCATTTATGACCTTCCCATGAGGTCATCCGACACTACCTGGGATTTAAAACATCCAAAATAGTAAATACACTCCTAAGGGGCAGCACGCCCACACAACCCACATATCAAATGATGTATCTTCATTTATTCCCTAAAATATTTCACATGACTTTCTCTTAATGCTAGCAAATATTACAAATGATAATCTACAAAATATATTAATTACATCATAATTAGGTCAGTACGTCAAGTAATGGACCACTACGACATTGTGTCGAACACCTAGCGGCCATAAAGGTCTACAATTCATAAATGGTGTTTCAACACCCAACGACTTCATACTTACAAACAACACTCTCACTACCATATATAGGAATAAAGCCATGCCGATTACAACTAATAAACCCAACCATCCACCCAGTACTTCTCCAAACTTCACCACGTATAGACAGCCCCAAACCTTTCTAAAATAATCAATAAAACTTTGACTCACTGCTTCCGATCTTTTTTTCATGAATTTGTAGTAAAAACACCTAGATAAATATCACCCAATATGATATCTATAGTGAGACAAAATTGGGCAGTAACCTTACCTCAAATTAAGGAAATTGCTCTCTTAACTTGTACTCCTTCAAGAGTTTTAATTACCCTTCACACTTGAACAAAATAAGAAGAGAAACTCTATTAATAACAAAGAAAACATGATCAGACAACTTAGGGAAATGTCTGCATCATAATTAAAAATGAAAAACCTGAAATGTCATGGGACAATCAAGCTAAGCCATAAGGTTTCTACTTACCTTGGTTGGAAATTAGGAGGGTTTCTTCAAGAACCCATGGAGTATTTTTTAGGTGGATGTGATAATCATTGAGGGAAAGAGAGAGTGCTGGAGATAAATTCATTTTTTCTATGCAAGAATTAATACATAAATGAGCCAAATATGACCCTATAATTGCTGGCACTCCGCCACCTCTATCTTCTTCATTTTTGTCCACAAATTGCCAAGCAGGTGATCCACCTACTTGGCTATTTTTAAGTTGCTCAAATGTCAAACTATGTGATGCAGCTACTTCTTCTTATTAAATCTATTTGGCTATGGCAGGTGATGCAGCTACTTACTCTTATTAAGTTGGTCAAAAAGTCTAAGTAGGTGATGCACCTACTTGTCACCTGCTAGCTTAATTTAGTCAAGCAAGTACCTCACTTATTTTATCTCATTTTCAAAATTCTAACCTTTTAATTTAAACTTAACACTCAACTCTAAAATTTAAGCTTAATAACCACTTTACTTTTCGAGTTTAAATACTTTCATCAGTATTAACTTAGTCGTATACATGTTCAAATGTACAGGGTGTTACATCATCTCCCCCTTTGGATCATTCGTCCTCGAATGAGTGGTGTAGCACAAAATAATGTCGACTCTAGCATATCTGTAAAAAAGTTTTCAAAATTTCCTTTGTAAACGAATAAGTCTTGCACGACATTTAAACAACTGAAGCATACTATATAGTCAAAAATAAAATGTTAGTCTCCTCCCTGCGACATACTTTTAGGTAAAACAATTATATATGATATTACTTTCCTTTATATCTTTTTACTTATAAACTAGCTTGATATGGAACTTTTTTGAATATGCAATCCCAAGTATGAACAACACATTTGAACTTATGACGCATGGAGAAAAAATATCAAATGGACTGATGTTAACAAGTAATTAAGTGATCCTATTAACAAGTCAATAGATGAATGTGAACCCTATAATCAGGTAAAGAAGATAAATGATGTCAAAATCTTGTTAAAATTTTGGAACAATATGGATTCTTGAACTTTGTAGAGTTCTTCAATTCTCAAGTGGACCTTTTTATCTCTTTGACTCTTACACAATACTCTAACGGAGACTGAATTCTTAACTTTGAAATTTATAATATATTAGTGAAGGATAGACATTAGAGCTTTCTCTAGTGACAAGTGCTCTGTGACTTCAATACTACGATAAGTTATGGGTCCACTAAATGTTAACACTTCATAGACTGTGAAATACTAGGTGTACGAGATATAACTTTTGAAGTGGCTCTACCTTATGTTTTTTGGTCAGTTCTCTGTATGTTAAGGCCCAACACATCAAGAGCACAACTTCCTTTCTGCCCAAATCTAATGAAGCATGTAATAGATGTACTTTGTAACACAATCTTGCAAATGCACTACTCTATCTATTGTTCCTCGCATCTTGAAAGGGTACCATGTTTTGCCATCCATCTACATGGACAAATAAACTACCCGGGCATAGTAAACAAGTACGCTATAAGCCATGTGGCATATATATGGTCTATGAAGCATATAATATGTAGACAAGTGACTTGTCGCGTTGTTGTCAGTAAAAATAACAACAAGTTTGGCTTTTCTTGAACGAAGTTGATGATCAATTGATGCACGATCTTGAAATTCATCCATTTGTTGGTCCAATTCGGTGATTAATTTATGGGACCAGCGAGGTACTTTTTTACTGATGGTACATGTGATTCATGAACTAGTAATTTATAATGTCAATAATTTATGAAACATCAATGTATGATGCTAATAAAATATGAACAAGTGATTTGTAGCACGTAATGGTGAACTAGAACAAGGTCATATGAAATATATAACAAAAGTGAGAGCTTTATGAAGCAAATAACACCTACATGCAAGTAATCCAAAAACAAATATGTAACAAATGGGAAAATAATCCATAATAAGGCATAGGACATGTAACATGTACAACCATATAAGTAACTAGAGCCTTTGCAAACAAAGAGACATCATATAGAAAGATTCTATCAAATCTTAAGTGCAAGGACACTATTGCTAGTTCTAACTCATTGATGGTGTAGTTCTACTTGTGTTTCTTTACTGATCATAAAGCATATGCAATTGTTCCCATGCCATCTTCTAGTGTATTTAAGGGAACTACACTAGGTGAAATTTATCTTCTACAGAAGTGACCTTTCGATCGCACTCTCTGTTGTTGTAGGTATTAATACTAAACAGAAAAATTCAATGTCAATAAAAAATGACTTATGTCTAATAAAAAATTTGAAAAGTTTTTCAGAGAATATTTGTAGGTATGCCATTGCAGCTGGTTAAAATTAAAGAATCGATATTTCTTTCTTTCGTCAATACTTAATAAATATCCATTGTAATAAAGGCACAATCTATGTCAATATTTCTTCTAATAATCATATATGTTGCCTTCTTATACTACCCAAGAACTTTACTATTCTATAGTATTACAATAGTTTTCTCCTTTATTTCATATATAACCAATTATTCTCTTGATGGTTAATAATCTATGCGATCATGTACTCTGAATAGCCTAATAAATCATAACTAATGGCTAACCCCTAAATATTTTCAATCTAAATCCTTAATCATGTGTTCCTATATGACCAACACATAATAATGATGGGGCACGTATACTTTTATACAAAACAATGGAAATACTTATCCTCTAAGCTTTTTTTAACAACCCAATGAGTCATTTAGTTTAACATGTTATATGCATATCTTAAAATTCAAGCCTGACATACAAAGGATGATAAAAAAAATATGGGATCTATCGGCCCACTAAGAGTATCTCTTGCAAATAGAATTGTTATATGCCTTACTGAACTATGATATTGCCATATTTTAACTTAATCAAATCCAGCTCAACCACTTCTATTTTTTAACACATACATAATCCTAAAAATTCTATGTATATTACTGCCAAAATACTGAATGTACTTCATAGGATTAGATCCTATAACCACTGAAGGATTCATATTTGATGAGGAGATTACACACTCAAGAACCAATCACATTCTTTTAAAATTCTATATTAGGAAATGATGCAGCCCTTCTATATGACTACATAACAATTCAATGACAACTCTATATCACGCTAATAAAAGGAAAGATGGTACAAGTGGTACTATTACAACTGTAGGTATAAGTAACGTAGAAACCTCTAAAAGCTTTTCTCTAAATTTTGATAACATGAAATGTTCCTCTGAAGATTGCCTCTCAAGATATACTAGCCCTTGACCACCTTTGACCTTAACCGTAGTAGGTGTAATCTTGATGCCATAGATCATAGTACTAGGAATACACTCTTTGACTTAACTCAATAGCACGATCTATAATATAAAACAAGATCACATTTAATGAATGTCTAAGCAGCCCCTTAATTATTAATGTGGCAGGCAACACATTCAGAAGTAAGGTTCTACTACACAGGGCTTTGTAGACACCCTAGGATGACCTGCTCTGATACCACTTTTGTCACACCCCAAGTCCCATTGAAACGGACAGGCACCCGATGCCCTAAAGGCCCGAGAGAACCAACATATAACTCTTGCTTATCCTACAAGCAACAAATCAAGTTATAAACCTTTGATGAGTATACATAAAATAACCTGATAAAATACCAATATACATAGGCCTAAAATAGATATACTTGATTTGTCGTTGAGGTCTTAATTACTAGAAAACAAGACATAGTCATGCCTCACTTTGACATTGGTCTACAAAGCCTCTAAAAGATAGACACTTCGCTTAAAATGGGACACGACCCCATCATAATCCTTAACTAATATATAATCTCAAAAATATACTAGAGACTCGGCAAAGCCTTGAAGTAACTTGGAGTTCACCAAAGGTCATTGAGTATCCTATTCTTATATTGAGAGATTTTATTAGCTTGATATAACACCCCTCAAAATGAAGTAAGATAAAGTAGAGTCTCACATGGGTTTTATGCATTAATAACTTGTTAAAATACTTAGTAATAGCCTTTTAACTCAGTTTTAAAGAGTTTGGAAGTCAAACGTCAAGGGACGACCAAGACGTTCGGAAACTAGTCTTTTATGTGTTGGTTTGTTCTAGTATGTTGTTCATGATTTTATGTGTTTTTTGGAGTATAAAATCAGTGGAGGTGACCCTAGTGTCTTAATAGATGTTTTTAGGGTCAAAACGTTTGATTACAACGCCCCGGGACCACCCTAAGGGTCCCCGGGAGGACCCCAACCCTTGGCCAAGCAAGCTGCCTTGGAAGCTTGCAAGTTGTGCTTGGAGGGAGTGGCTCCGCGTCGCGGACCTGCTCCACCAAGGTACAAAAAGTGTCTCCGCGACGTGGAGACACAGCGGACTCTACTGTCTCAGAATTTAATTTCTAGGATCTTGCGGGAACACCTCCGCGTCGCGAACTTGTTTCCTGACGAAATCTGCGAAAATAGAACTAGAGTTTGACTTGTATAAAAGGTCCAACTAAGTGAAGGGTACTTTGGGTACTTTGGGGAATTATTATATTCGGTTATTATACCTATTTTAGGGTATTTTAGTTGGTTAAAACCCCAAAGCCTAGAATTAGACCCCATTCTTCAATTAACCCTTCCCTCTCTAAAATAGATTCTCTCAAAACTCCATTGAAGACCTTGATGAAGCTCAAGCTAGAAGA
>JAJOOO010023325.1:0-10122 GCA_029582685.1 Solanum piurae | reverse complement strand
AATGGAATATGTCTAAATTGCTTTAGTTTATGGAATTACTTCATTATCCATGCCTTAATTGTAGTAAATTATTGGTGTGTTGGTGATATGTGATTCATGGCCTTGAAGGGCAAAATATGAAGAATTGAAGTACGATTATGATGTATGTATATGAATGTGATATCAATAAAGGTATTGTGATCATGTCATAAATGTATTATGTTATTATTGAAAGGCTATTTCTAAATTTGACACTATGAATGTTGATGATGGAATGTGAAGGGTTCTTCAATGAAATGTTGTATCTTGATTTGGTAGGCTTCATGCATCCTTTTCTTGTATTAATGAAAGTATTATTGATTGTTGAACCTTGGATCGGTAGGCTAATTACACCCTTCCATGCATGTTAATAAACAACTTTGGGATCGGTAGGCTTATGGTGCCCTTCAATGAATGATAATGATGAACCTTGAATTGGTAGGCTTAAGGCACCCTTTCATGAGGATTCAATGAGCTTTCCTAATGTACCTTGAATCGGCATGCTTAAGGCGCCCTTTCATGTGTTAATCAATGTATCTTGGGTTTGTAGGCCAATGACACACTCTCATGTGTAATAATGTTAAAGTAATGAAATACTCTATGGGAATTAAGGCAAAGCATAAAGTGGATTTGGTAAGATGGAAACTCTCCCCATGTTTAGGCCGGGTTTAAATGAACATCTTTCTTATCCCATAACTATGAGCCCACATAGGTATAGTTAGTGGATCCACCTAAGCTAAATGTTACTAATTCAACCTTAGGCAAGTATGATACCTTTCTTCGGTGTGGGGTTATATGACACCGGATTCCATGATCTAGCTCTCATGGTTTATGCCGATTAAATGCTTATTCCCATCATGTGAGATGTGCATTATGGTTTCTTGAGAAGTTCTATGAAGTGTGGGTGGTAGCATGGGATGTCATCCATACATTCCACGAGTAAGCTTTGAGAGGGCTATAATGAGTTCTCTAATGTCGTAATGACAAATGAATGAAAGTGCTCTTAATAAAGCTAATGAAGAATACTGACTTAAATGTCTAGTGTAATGATGAATGCTTTACTTGGGTTGTATTATGAGTTATTATCCTTGTCATACCTTAAGAGATACTTATGTTCCTTATGTATGACTATTGTCTAAAGGTGAAAAGGAAGAATGGTAAGTTCACTTTTGGTGACCTTAATGTGATACTTAGTGTGGATGGTGGTATGGGATACTATTCATACATTGCACAAAGTATAACTTGGGGTTACTTAAGGTGGAAGCTTAATGTGATGAGATGTCTTATATGTCGATTATGTTCTAATGTGACGATTATGACTTGTATGACGATTATACTTATATCTTATGCCTCATATACTATTGTACTTAATGTTTCAAAAGAAATTGGCATAATGCATGGTTTTGACCATAATGTGCCTTTAAAGCATGAGTTTTGCATGGTCATCATATTTAGTACATTTTTGTATGCTAACCCATATTTCTCTTATTACTACAAGTGTAGGTTCCGGCAATTGAGTTGCTATCTCTCTAGTTCAAGGGCTTGGATTGAGATTATTCCAAGGCTAATTGGTATGTCCTCATAGATCGAGGATAAGTACTTTTGATGTTCCATTTCTTTCATGTAATAGACACTTTTAGACTTTCTATTATAAAGGGTCGTGACCCTACTTTTGTTTCAAGAATGTTTTTAGATTGCCATGTGAGACTATAGACTTCCGTTTCTTTAAGTAAATTTTTTCGATTGTATGGATTTTATCAAAGGTTTTAATTCCGCACTATTTTGATTAGCTCATGTTATGAATGCTAAGAGGCTTGTCCGAGATATTTCGTGGTCAAGTATGTCGTGTCACGTCTAGGGGGTAGTGTCAAGTCTTGACAAACTTGGTATTAGAGCATAAGGTTTGAGAATGGTTTTTAGGATTGATGTCTCACAAGCCACGTCTAGTAGAGTCTTGTTCATCGATGTGAGTCGCGACACATCTGTGAGTGAGAGGCTATAGGACGTTAGGAAGATACACTTCTTTCATTATTCTTGAAGTCGTGCCTTAGAGTTTAGTTCTATAAGTGGCCTTTTCCTAATCCTTCTCTTGTGTTTATAGGAGATGAATACACGGGCTAACCTAAGACGAATAGAAGAGGAGAACGTGAATGAGGGAGTTCCTCCCCAAGGTCTTCAAGGTGACCAAGTCCCTCAAGACAATCAAGTTCTGGTTGAACCTCCGACCATGACCAATGAAGAAATTAGGTCGGCTCTTTTGATGATGTCTCACGCCGTAACTACTCAAGCCCAAGCCATGACGGCTCAAGCTACTAGGGGTGTTGAGGCAAATGTGAACCTTATGGTGAGCACTATGGCTTCTAGGTTGAGGGATTTTGTGAGGATGAATCCTCTGGTATTTCTAGATTCTAAGGTGGGAGAGGATCCCCAAGACTTTTTGGAGGAGGTGTATAAGATAGTCAATGAGATAGGGGTGACTTCTATAGAAAAAGTGGAACTTGCCGCTTATCAATTGAAGGATGTTGCCCAAGTATGGTTTACTCAATGTAAGAGTAATAGGCCGGTAGAAGCAGTTCCCGTAGAATGGGAGGTGTTTAAGAAAGCTATCCTTGATAGATTTTCCCCCCGTGAGAAGAGGGAGGTTAAGATAGAAGAGTTTATCAACCTTAGGCAAGGTAACTTGAGTGTGCAAGAATACTCCTTGAAGTTTACCCAATTGTCTAAGTATGCTCCGTCCTTGGTGTCTAACCCAAGGGATGATATGAGCCATAATGTGATGGGTGTATCCGACCTAGTTGAGGAAGAGTGTTGTACAACGATGCGGGAAACGAAGAGAGTTAGATCCGATGACCAAGGTCAACCAAAGTTCAAGAAGTGACCTCCAAACCAAGATTCTTCAAGCACTCCTAGGGTTAATTAAGAGAAAAGTGGTGGGCTTTCATTTTCTAAACCTACTTGCACCAATTGTGGAAAAAGGCATTATGGGAAGTGTCTAGCCGGTACTAATGGGTTCTATGGTTGTGGTAAGAATGATCACCAAGTGAGAAATTTCCCTACTCTTGCGGCCAAAGAATGGGAGGCCAAACAAGCTTCTCTTGATGGCCCGGATCCCAATGCTCCAAAGAAAAACCATTTCTATGTGCTTCAAGCTAACAAGGACAAATGAGCTAATCCGGATGAAGGCACCAGTATGTGATAGTTTCTTTTAGATTGTGAATGTTGTATTGAGGTTCCTTATGTTATTTCCATGTTTGCCTTAGTATGGGTTTACTCTTAAGGGGGAGATGCTATGTTGAATAGTAAGGTTGTTGGGAGTTCCGATATCCTTATCACTTTTTTCTATTCCTATTCAAGCTTAAGACCAAGAGTTCCTTATGGCTTATTTCATGTTTTGGAGTCATGTGTGATTATGTGTTTCCATGGTCTCCTTATGTTATGCATGTTTTGAGGAAATTTATGTTTATGTGAGAAAATGAGTTTTTGATTTATGTGTTCCTCATGTTGATGTGAATCTAGTATGAGTTGTCTAAATTCTTCATTAGTTGACTTGTTGAGCATGCTTAAATGTGTCTCTGAGAAGAGTGGCATAATTTGCTTGATAATTTTATGATGATCATGATGTGAGTTGGAGAAGGAAATTCCTCCAATGAAATGAGAAATGTTGATGTTTTAATGCATAATGAGTTTGTACATGTAGTTCCTACTTTCTTGTGTTGCATTGAGTTTATTGATGTGGAGTTGATGTTTTATCCTACGATTTTGTGCATTATTTTGATGTGTCATGCATGATGGACTGCTAGTCTTGAGTCGTTATCCCTTAAAGTATTTAAAGTATCATTCGAGGACGGATGTTCCTAAGGGGGAGATAATGTAACGATCGAGAAAATTAGTAGGTGAACTAGAGCCTAAACGTGTGAGCTAACGTCGAGGGTTAAGGGCAAGGGCTAGAGGTTTGGGGTTAAGGCCATGGTTAGGGGATCAAGGCTGCCTAAAACTAGGCCTAGCCACTGCCTACCATGACCAAGAGGGTCTTCACAACCCGTGGTGGCCACCACGAGTCATGGTACCACCCGTGGTTGGCAAGGCAGTGTTCCCTAGAAAGGTTCCAAGCCAAGGCTCTCCTTCACGAGCAACTTCACGGCTCGTGGTCATGACCACGGGCCATGGGAAGGCTCGTGAGTTGCCTTGGCCTTGTGGGAGAATGTCTTGATTATAAGAGCTACTGTCAAGGGACCACGGGTTCCACCACGGGCCGTGGTTCCCTTGACAAGCCATGAAGGGTGATCGTGAAGATCACTTAGGCTCTTGGAGGTAAGACTTGGGAAGCCTTGACACTTCCTTAAGACCACGACCATCACCACGACTTGTGGTCTTGACCACGGATCGTGGGAGGTCTCATGGTCATGCCTTGGCCTGATGAGAGGTTGGCATGTTGGAGGAGGCTATTGCCTAAGGGACCACGAGCACCACCACGAGTTGTGGTCCTCTTCACGACCTATCCAAGTGGAAATGGTGCTTGACGGGGCTTCCTTAGTTGAGGAATTTTTAGGTAATTTCCTTTTAATTATTTAATGTGTGGGGTCATTTTTAATTGTTTTATATCACTAGTATATATAGTTTTAAGTCCTAAAAGACTTCATTTACTCCTTATTTCTCCAAAATCCAAATCAAATTAAAAGAGTTCATCCCTTCCAATATTTCTCTCTCTAGAAGTTATCAAAGAAGAAGAAGAAGAAGAGGAAGCTAGGGTTGTGGATTCAAAGTATTTCCTCCTTAAATTTCTTGTGGATTCACAAGCAAGGTATGGTGATCCTTCATCTAGGGGTATCTTTCACCCCTAGAGTCCATTCAAAGTTAGATTTCAAAGTTCTCAAAAACCTAAGGTTTTACTCTAAATCATGGGTTCCTTCTTCAAATGTTTTCAAAGGTTGTTTAATGATGAAGTATGATTGAATTAGTGTTTAATTGATGATTTATGATGAAAATACTCTAAGAACCCATGAATTTCCTCAATTCCTAAATTGTTCCATTATGAAGTGGGTTTGTTGATTATGAATGTATGAGAATGAAATATGTCTAAATTGCTTTAGTTTATGGAATTACTTCATTATCTATTCCTTAATTGTAGTAAATTATTGGTGTGTTGGTGATTTGTGATTCATTGCCTTGAAGGGCAAAATTTGAAGAATTGAAGTATGATTATGATGTATGTGTATGAATGTGAAATTAATAAAGGTATTGTGATCATGTCATGAATGTATTGTGTTATTATTGAAAGGCTATTTCTCAATTTGACACTATGAATGTTGATGATGGAATGTGAAGGGTTCTTCAATGAAATGTTGTATCTTGAATTGGTAGGCTTCATGCATCCTTTCTTGTATTAATGAAAGTATTATTGATTGTTGAACCTTGGATCGGTAGGCTAATGGCACCCTTCCATGCATGCTAATAATGAACTTTGGGATCGGTAGGCTTATGGCATGAATGTTAATGATGAACCTTGAATCGGTAGGCTTAAGACACCCTTTCACGAGGATTCAATGAGCTTTCCTAATGTACCTTGAATCGATAGGCTTAAGGCGCCCTTTCATGTGTTAATCAATGTATCTTGGGTCGGTAGGCCAATGGCACCCTCTCATGTGTAATAATGTTAAAGTAATGAAATACTCTATGGGACTGGAGGCTAAGCACCGAGTGGATTTGGTAAGATGGAAACTCTCCCCATGTTTAGGCCGGGTTTCAATGAACATCTTTCTTATCCCATAACGATGTGCCCACATAGGTATAGCTAATGGATCCACCTAAGCTGGATGTTAGTTTTCTACCTTAGGCAAGTAGTACACCTTTCTTCGGTGTGGGGTTATATGACACCGGATTCCATGATCTAGCTCTCATGGTCTATGTCGATTAAATGCTTATTCTCATCATGTGAGATGTGCATTATGGTTTCTTGAGAAGTTCTATGAAGTGTGGGTGGTGGTATGGGATGCCATCCATGCATTGCACGAGTAGGCTTTGAGAGGGATATAGTGAGTTCTCTAATGTCGTAATGACTAATGAATGGAAGTGGTCTTAATAAAGCTAATGAAGAATGTTGACTTAAATGTCTAATGTAATGATGCATGCTTTACTTGGGTTGTATTATGAGTTTTTATCCTTGTCATGCCTTATGAGATGCTTATGTTCCTTATGTATGACTATTGTCTAAAGGTGAAAAGGAAGAATGGTAGGTTCACTTTTGGTGACCTTAATGTGATATTGAGTGTGGATAGTGGTATGGGATGCTATTCATACATTGCACAATGTATAGCTTGGGGTTACTTAAGGTGGAAGCTTAATGTGATGAGATGTCTTATATGTCGATTATGTTCTAATGTGATGTTTATGATTTGTATGACGATTATACTTGTATTTTATGCCTCATATACTATTGTACTTGATGTTTCAAAATAAATTGGCATAATGAATGGTTTTGACCAAAATATCCCTTTAAAGCATGATTTTTGCATGGTCATCATACTTAGTACATTTTTGTGTGCTAACCCATATTTCTCTTATTTTACTACAAGTGTAGGTTCTGGCAAGTGAGTTCACTACAACATTTTAGGCCTACGGCTACACAAAATATGGACAACATTTGTAAAGTGTTGCCTAAAATATTTTTGGGTACGCTTTTAAGGCGTAGCGTAAGTTTTTAACTTTTGGCTTCGATAATATTGGCAACACTTGTAAACCGTACTCTTTAATGGTATAGGCTTTACTTTATAAGCGTTGTTACATTATAATATATTTGGCAACAACTATTTACATATATGGCCACACTTTTAAAGTGTGCTATTTTAATAATTGTAAAAACAACACATTACAAGTGTGGCCTTAATGTTTTCACTAAAATATTATATTCCCTCCAACATTTTCAACTCTTGCTCAAATTTTCATTTTGCATAGAAAAATTAGTCATAAAACTTAAAAGTTTTCAACTCTTAGGTCTCTTTCCCCAAATCAGAAAAATTTCACAATTTCTTGAAGAATAAAATTTGCTCCAAATTTGAAATTTTCCCCAACTCTTTGGTCTTTGCTCCAAATCTGAAATCTGCTCACAAATTAACAGGTATCTCTTCAACAATACATAAAGTAAAGATTTTTCACAAAGAAATTTGATGAATGGTTTCAAAATTTCGTTGTTAATCTCTAACATTTGAAAATCCCTCATGATTTTTGTTGTTCTGGTCTAGCTGATAAACATGACAGAACAAAATGCTTTACCTAAGAAGATGGTGTATTAAAGCTTCATAACATTGAAAAGATTCTATTAGAATAGGGTTTATCAGGTAAAATTTCTATCTTTAAAAGTCTAAATTTATGGCATCTAGGTTTAGATTGCGTATGGTACACATTTAGATTTAAGGTTTTGATATTCTTGTGTTATTGATACGATTTTTATTGATTTTTGGGAGTCTAGTTCGTAGTTGTATTACCCATATCAATTGTTTCATTGCCCCCATTTTCTCTTTTAGATTTGTCAGTTCCTTTCACTCTTTGAGAATTAAGAAGAAATTGGAGAGTAGAAAAGGACATCAACAACACCAACGAACTATTGTTCGCTGAAGTAGCAAATTTAACACTCAATATCTTAGCCGAGTACAAGTTGACTTTCAATTTCAAGATCACTTGTAGGGTAAATGATATTGCTAAGAAGTGGGAATCTACAACATTGACTCTTGAATTCTCATCAACACCTAAGTCTGCCACTTGGGTATCTCTATTTTTATGCAAATTTTGCTTTTCTAGGTTTAGTAGCCCTAAGGTGAATGACCCATTTTAGGTAATGTTTTCAATGTTGAAGTGTTAAAGGTGTTGTCTTTGTACATCTATTTTTCTCTAGTTATAGTTTATGTTATTGGGTATCAATGAAAGTTTTAAATGTTCAAAGAAAGGCTCTTTCTTGATTTATGTAGAACTTTCCTTTTTAGGTTTAGTTTTTGCTTCAAAATTAGAGTCTCTTAGCTTGAGATTTTTCCAGATTCATGTATTTAAATGATTCTTCATATGAATGTCACTTGGGGAAGTAAGTCTTTCCAGACTATATAGAGACTTGTATTTTCAGATTAGTGTAAGATTGTTGAGATTCTATAGTTTCAAATTATTCTTAGTTTAATTACTTCTAAGAAAAAAATGGTAAGTTTGGAATGAAATGAGCTCAATTGGATCAGAGTTGATATTGAAGATTCATATAGCTTACCTCAACTAGTTTGGAATTGTGGCATAGTTGATTGACTGATCATTGATATTTGATTGAATGATTTGAACTAATCAGTTAAGTTTTCGGTGGACATTGTGGGTTTTATATCAAGGCATCGTAGAACTTATTATATGCTATGTTGATCTTGCAGACTTTTACTATGCTGCTAAATAGTCTCGTACTTGTTGCATTAACCACTAAATAAGTATGATTTTATTAGACTGATAGGCAGATTAGAGATGAACTCTTCATTGATAATGTAGGTTTCATGTAAATCTTATAAGGATTATGTTATTATTGCTTCACCTTTATTACACTACTAAAAAAATGCTAAAAAACGACGGACAGTGTCGCTCCAAAAAGCAACGCCATTTGCAACACTGTCCGTCGCTTTTTAATAAAAATAATTATTTTTAAAATTATTTTATAAAAAGCGACGGACGGCATCTCTTAGTCCGTCGCTTTTTTTTTCGGATTTTTGCGCTAAATATATATATAATTAATTATTATTTATTTAATATATATAGAGACGCCGTCCGTCGCTTTTTTATTAAAAATAATTATTTATAAATTAAAAAAACCACGCTGTCCGTCGTTTTTAATTTATTTTATTTTATTTTATTAATTAGTTTTTAAAAAAAGTGACGGACGGCATCTCTTAGTCCGTCGCTTTTTGGTCAAAATATCTAGTCAAACATTTTTAAAAAGCGACGGACATCGTCTCTTAGTCCGTCGCTTTTTGGTCAAATTTTTTGTCAAATTTTTTTGAAAAAGCGACGAACAAAGAGACACTGTCCGTCGCTTTTTTTAGAATTATATTGAACCAAAAGCGGGTTTTCCCCCATTTTCCCATTTCTCTTTCTCTCTCTTCCCTCTTCTCTCCATTCTCTCTAAAAACCAAATCGTTGCGCCGCCGCCACCCCACGTCACCGTCGTCGTCGCCCTTCTCTCCCTTAGCATTAGTCTCGTTGCCGGCGCCGGCGCCGCCATCCTTCGTCCCACTTCCTCTTTTCCTTAGCTTGTTAAGGTTAGGGTTTAATTTTAATTTTTTTCAATTCTAGTAATATTTGATTTGTTATAAATTAGTATATTGTTTTGGTTTGATGAATTGTGTTATTCAATTGTTAATTTGTATATTTGATTATTGTTAGTTAGGGAGAGAATTGGAGATTTTTTATTTTAGGGTTTTCTTCAAAATTGGGATTTTTTAAAATATGATTGTGAATTGAGTATTAGAAGTTAGAACTAACAAATAATTAGAAGTTAGAACTAACAAATAATTAGAAGTTAGAAGTTAGATTAGTTGCATTTTCCAACTTTGAAATTCTTGAATTTAATATGTTTGACGGTTGAAGTTAGAAAAACATTGAATTGTATATGAAAGTTAGATTACTTTGAATTAGAAAAATATTGGATAGTGTATGAAAGTTGAAAATAGATTAGTTGAATTTTCCAACTTAGAAATTCTTGAATTTAGTAAGTTTGAAAGTTGAAGTTAGAAAAATATTAGATGCAATTGTACATGAAAGTTAGATTACTTTAAAGTTACAAAATATTGGATAGTATATGAAAGTTGAAATTAGGTTACTTGAATTCTTGAACTTAGAAATTCTTGCATTTGAAGTTTATATAGAACTAATTTTAGAAATTAGACATGAACTTGAATATTTGTAGTATTTTAGAACTTTAGGTTATGAACATTAGAAATCTTGAATTATTGTAGGATTTTAGAACTTTAGGTTATGAACATTAGAAATCTTGAATTATTGTAGGATTTTAGAACTTAGGTTGTGAACTTTAGAAATCTTGAATTATTGTAGGATTTTAGAACTTTAAGTTGTGAACTTTTGAGAACTTAA
>JAJOOO010023323.1:0-11091 GCA_029582685.1 Solanum piurae | reverse complement strand
AAAACCAATACAAAAAGGCCCTAGACACACACAACTTGTAAGTGAAATGTATTAGAAATACCGTAAACTCACAGTATATCAATAACTCATGGCACCACCTTCTGCATAAATGTTCATCATCTCATTTATATGAGACCCCCATTATGCATTGTCCTTTTATTTAATAAATCAATACATGAACACTTCATAAAGAGTCAAAAAGAAAGTCTCAACTCGTCCTAAACGGGGTTCAAAAAAGCAAATTATAATTTTTCCTTTCTCAGAGCCACTAAATCATCAAAATCTAACCAAATATGTAATCTAGGTGAATACGAGTTCGTAGACATCCATGTTTTCATAAAATGAATCGACTCAAAAATTAAATTAAGAAGTCAATTCCAAACCTGATGTCGAATCTAGAAATTTCTTTTAAAATTAATTTACTTATAGATAAAGAACTTACATATCAAAAATCAACCAAAGTAAACCGTTAATCGATTTCCAAATCAAAGAAATATAGAAATTTCACTTTGGGACAAATCCCTCAATTTTCTCAATTCAAAATATAGATTCAATCACTAATTAAGAGATAGATTAGCCAAAAAATATGCAATTAGCAGGATATAACCGTATCTCACATAAAAATCTCAAAAATTACCTTTTGAAAAGCCTTGAATAGTGATCCCATGCTCCCAAAATCAAGTTATGAAGTCTAGGGTAAAAAAAAAACCTCAATTTTCAAAATTGCCAAACGGGCCTTCTAGATTTATTTGGATCCCTGTGATTGACTAAGAATCACATTTCAGAAATATTGAATTATCAAATCACTAATCCTCGATCATTCTGATCTAAAGTTGACCCTGATCAATCCTAAGTTCCTTACACTTTAAAAATCTAACTAATTACCGAGTCTATCCCTAACATCTCGAGATTCATACCAACTAACCAACAATGCGAAAGTAACCCCTAGAACTGAAAGTCCCAATACCAAAACTTTAATTATCTAAAATAAGGGGTTACATAACCTCAAAACAAGGAAAACATAAGCTTGAAGAGTTTGAGCCCGAACAAATGGACTAAGAAGATAAAAAGGAATCCATAGAAAACTAGCGGAAGTGGTTCACCCTTGAATTTAGATATCGGAGGTCTCATAGTTGAGATCGCAAAGCAGCCACCTGAATATGTCCTCTACTCAACAAACAGTAAGTAAAGTATCAGTACACAATCACAGTGTATATGTAGATCATCAATTAATTTCAATTATATAAGATATGAACATGCAACCACAATATTAGTAAACCAGACAGTACACAATCATAAAAACAAGTACAACATAACTTAGACTCGCAGTCCCCGACCTGAATTGATGTGCACAAATAAACACGAATCAACATAGCACAATAAGCCATTTCAGTTCTCTCATGGAACCCATACACACAACTGTTAGTTTACCAGCGTGGTATCTATTTCATTGTTAGTATACCGGCATGGTACCCGATCCAACAATAGTATGTACCAACGTGGTATCCTATCCAATAAATAGTATGTACCAATGTAGTACCCTATCCAATAATCAAGCACACAACATAATCACAACTACAATGAACAACAATCATACTTCAACATCCAAGTAAACACATTAATTGCATGCGATTAACATCATATTTTATTTCACATTACGTTCTTTCCTTTCTCCCTAAGCATGTATCATGCATGCAATATTAGAGAAATAGTTTACAAGCACATATAGCATAAACTAGGAAAACAAACCGCCATCACCTACCTCGAAACAAGTCTGAATACTCTAAAGAACTTGTGCCTTCCCTTTTTGTAATGTCTTGGCTTGTTCTTGGTCTAAAACAACAACAACACACAACAATCAATGGACAATGACCTAATTAAACCCGAATTATTACTTAATCCTAACCCTAGGCCAATTTCATGATCATTCTACTCAAATTAGGATTTTTCCCACCATTAATTCAAGTCAAAACCCTTCCAAGAGTAGCAACCTAGATTTTAAGGCTTAAAGAATCAAAATACAAGTCACATAAGTAATCAACTTACCTTTACCAAAGAAATTGATGGAAAAATTGAGGAAAGTATCCTTGAATTTGCCCTTCTTTTTCTCAAGAACGAGTTGCAGAATAATGAAAAGTTTTGAGACTTTTCTGCACATAAACTCGACTAACGCCATTACAGCGGCTCCGCCATAGTGGGACCACCTACTATAGTGAGAATTAATTTTTCTTATATAGTGGTATGACACTCGTTATAGCGGCTCTCACAGGACAGAAACATGAAATTCTCCCCAAAAGTCCCCATTCATCAACACACCTTTGAACCTTGACATTCAAAACTAACTCATTGACAATAGAATCGATATCTGGAGTTCTACTTACGCGACTTCACTTTCGAAAGGTCCTACGGACTTATTAAGATCTTAGCTACTTCAAACTCAATTCAAGCATATACATTATCCCTAATCCCTTCCCAAATTGTCCTAGACCTCATCTTGCTCCGATTTCATCTGAGACTGGTCTAGCCTAAAAATTCAACTCATTACCAAAATAAATTCTGACTCAAATCTTTCACCATTGATCTATCCAGAAAGACTAAAAGGGGTCGCTACAAAGAAGAACTTGGAGTATATATATAGAGATATAATATATCACATGAATATACATTATGACTAAGATGTGGATAATTAATGTCGATAAAGAATAAAAACAAATGTTGCAATGGTAGTTTTAGGAACCAAGTTGCAAGGATAGGAAACTAATGTTTGTCAACAAAACCTTTTCTCCTAAGGAAAGCTATTAAGGCTAATTAAATTATAAAATGAATTGTTTGTTGTAATTGTTAATGGAACGATATATTTCTATTGAGGTATAAAATTTGTTTTTTTTCAACAGTGTACCTAGACCTTACCATTATCTTGTGGAAGTAAAGAAAATGTTTTCGAACCTCTTCTACCCCTCCTCATTCCCCCTACAACCAGCCTCTTGCACATCCTCACTAGGGCATTAGTGCATCTTCTCTTAACATGCTCAAATCATCTCAGTCTCGCTTCTCTCATCTTGTCCTCCACAAGGGCTACTTCCACCTTCTCACGAATAACCTCATTCCTAATTTTGTCGCTCCTATACTTACACATCCATCTCAACATCTTCATCTCCGCAATATGCATCTTTTGAACATGTAAGTTCTTGAATATAAAAGCTATTTTTTGTAAAAAAAAAAATTAATAATAATTAAAAAAATTGCATCAATTAAAGGTAGGAAGACTCATTTTTTGGGTGGGAAAAAAACTCTACTATACAATTTAAGCACTCAAATTACTTCTATATAATAGTAGTTTGACTTTTCACTAGCATAACAATAAAATCTTTACAAAACAGAACAAAATAAAAAAATATTAAAATATAATAAGGGGACACGTTTATTGTCCCTAAAATCTCTCTTTTTTAATCGTTTTCCTAAAATATCTTCCTTCAATATTTTTACTTCCTATCTTTCTCTTCTTTTCTTATCTTCTTCCTAAAATATTGAATAAACATATTCTTATTTTCTCTCTCCACCCTTTTATTTTTTGAAATTTTTCTCTTTCCGTTTGTTATTTCTCTGTCTTCACTCGTTTCTCTCTCTTTTCCTTTTTTTTTTACCATTTTTTACCCCATTTTATTTTCCTAAAATTTTCTTTGTTCTTTCTTATCTTTCCCTTCAATTTTTTTTATTTGAAACATTTTATACACCAATATAGGTTGGAACATATAACCAATGTATGAATTTATTTGTAAAAAATTATTTAGTTATAATTTGGTACAATTCATTCATTATGGTAAAATTGAATTAGATTAATTTGAACTTGACACCAAGGTTAAATCATATTGTACAACATATAAATTAATTTGATGACACTAAGGTCGGTAAATACTTGATTAGATTATGGTGTTACATATTATAGGGTTGTAACATATAGCTAAAATCAACTTTACCATCAATTATAAATCAATATCTTTTATAGTTCTAAGCCAACATATCATCAAAAAAATTATCATACCATACTTCAAAATATATACATTATGACATATTGCAACTTTAAATCATCAAATCACCATTATTTTTTAACCAACAAATTCACCAATTATTTTTAATTGTTATAGTTATTCAAATTTGAACTTGACACAAGGATTACACCACATTACACACCATGTAAATTAACTTAATGAAACTAAAAAGTTAATAAATACTTGATTAGATTATGGTGTTATGCATGGTAAAGTTGGAACATATAACTAAAATCAACATTACCATCAATTATAGATCAATTTCTTTTATAGTTCTAAATCAACATATCGCCAAAAAAATTATTCACACCATCCATCGAATTTAAATCAACAGATTATCAATATTTAACTATATCATCCATCAAAACATATACATTAAAACATAAATCACCAATTATTGTACCAAATCAGCCATCAAAATATATTCCTTAATACATATCACTATTTAAAATAACATATCATCAACAATTATACTAAATCGGCCACCAAGTGTATACACTAAAAAAAATTGTGATATAAAATTATTTCATTAATTTATACACCACATGATACAAATCATATTCACTATGATCATGTGGATCTTCTTCAAATTAACCGTTGTAACTTTTTATCCTTATCTTCTTCTTTTTTTTGCCGATTTGAGGATAATAATGAGAGAATTTGCACTAACATCTTTCTCCTTACCTTTTTCTTGCGAATTAGTTGAAACAGAGAAATAAATTTCGTTATTAATGGCATGAATTGCTCTTTCATATTCACTTATGAGGAATATAGTGAATGTATTCAACTCAAAACGTAATTTAGAACATACGATAGGGCTGTTAATATTGTGTTGTAGCCTTCACCTAAGGCCTTTTCTAGGGAAGAATTCAGGTATTAAAAACAATATTTTTTCCTGAATCAGAGGTGATCTTAAAAAAAAGAATAGAAAAGAATAAAAAATTATCAAGAATGGAGATTTTACCTAGATACTAACAATGGAGGAGATGAGAGAGAATATTTTTGTGATTGAACTGAATAATGGAGAGAGAAAGAAAGAGATCTTGTTATGAGTCCCAAAAAATAAGCACACTAACCCAAAAATAAAATTAAAAAATGTGTATTAATTTAAAGTGTCATATTTGTAATTAAAAACTTAGTTTTTTTTAAAATAAAAAAGAGTATATTTTATATTGTAAATTAAAGTCAAAGAACAAAGTAAAAAATAACCCTACGCCGCCGCCCCAAATCTGGTGGCAATGGCTACCAAATTGCCAGGTCGGGAGCAAATTCAACAGGTGAGTACACTAGAACCACCATTAAAGAATTACGCAGACACTTTACGACCACCATCAATCAATAAGAAACCCATACCAATGAAACCTATTAGCTATCTCCACGGGGAACCAAGAGTGATTTGGAAAGAAGAGGAAGTTGAGCAGATGATACAGAATGCAAATTTGCAATATGCAGTTATTGGGAAATTCTTTTATGGATGGAAAGACATTAAAGAAATTTGAAAGCTAATCCCAAAACAATGTGAGCTGAAAGGGGAATGTAATATAGGGTTGTTGAACAATAGGCATATTCTAATTAGAACGACAAATTTGGAGGTTTATGTGAACTTACTGTCAAAGCCAACCTTCTACATAACACACATGAATTGGACCTACCCCATGAGGACTTTGAAGTGGGAACTTTTATTTGACCCGGAGGAAGAAACAACGATGTCAATTGCATGAATATCTTTTTCATCTCTACCACCAAATTTCTTTGGAAAAGAGTCCATTTTCTCACTAGCAGCAGCGGTAGGAAAACCGCTACAAGTAGATCTAGCCACGAGGAACCAAACGAGACCTAGTTGTGCACGGGTGAAAGTTGAAACGGATCTCCTTAGAGAGTTCCCTAAACGAATAAATGTGGGAGTCAGGAAACAGACAGGGGAGATTGCGGAGAAATGGGTGCAAATTAAATACGATCACATCCAAAAATACTGCAAGAACCGTAGGATTCAAGCACATGACGACCAATAATGTTATATCATTCACCCAGAATTGTACCCGAGCAAAGAGGAGGAGACATCAAATAAAATTGTGGAAAAGGAGAAGGGAAACAAACAATTGAGAAGAGACATGGGAGAGGACAAAGAAGAGAATCAGTACAAGGAACAAAGGAATGAGAGGAACGGGAGAGAAAGGCAACATGACAACAAAAAGCCTAAGAAAGTGTGGACTAAGAAGCCGGAAGGGAAAACAAAAGAAAACAGAAATACCAATCAATATGCAGCATTGGTAAAACAAGAAACTGATAACAAAGAAGAGGAAAAGGAGGACCAGGAGGAACAAAAGAAAAATAATAAGAAAAGGGTTGAAACAACAAAAAAATGGGTGAATGATTCATTTACCAATGATAAAATACAGGCAAAGGCAAATAATAGCTCACAAGTTGGGGATGGCAACTTATCAAGCAAGGTGAACACAATTGAATATCAGTCAGTGGAAGGAGATAAACAAGTGGAAGACGAGGGTAGTTCAAACAAAAATAGCAATATGACTCTTGAAGGAAGAGACAGTGATCAACTACACGAGGATGTAAATGAAGTGACCTCAAACAGGAGCAAAAGGCAATCCCTCTTCAAGTTAGAACAAGGAGTAGTAAGGATAGACCATACAATAGTGATCAATGATTGGAAAAATCAAATTCTGGAATATAAGGTCTGTTAACAATCAAAAAGCTTTTGATAGATTAATAGACTTAAATAATAGATATCAATATTCATTCATAGCTCTAATGGAACCGTTTCAAGGTCCACAAGAGCTAGAACAATATAAAAAAAACTGGGCTTTAATCATTCATTTTGTAATTGTTCGGCGAAGATATGTATCTTTTAGGAAGAGGGATGTAATGTACAGATAATAAAGGACTCAGGCTAGCAAGTAACCATGAGTGTCATATGTAACAACGTGAAGTTTTTACTGACAGTGGTGTACGCAAGGTGAAATAGTATGGAAAGACTTGAATTATGGGAGGAAATGGATGATGTGGCAGAATAAAACCAAAAACCCTGGATGGTAGAAGGGGATTTTGATGTAATACTCAATGAAGAATAAAAACAAGGGGGATTACCTTTCATGCAGAGAGAAGCAATGAAGTTTGTGCAGTGCATTAATAGTTGTGGTCTCGAAGAGTTAAAATACTCGGGTAGAAATTTTACATGGTGGAATGGCAGAATTGAGAAACATTGTATTTTTAAAAGGCTAGATAGAGTAATGGTGAATCAAGAATTTATGGATCTGCTTTCGTCATCTGAGGTCCAGCATCTAATTCGAAAGGGTCAGATCATGCACCACTACACGTGAAATGTAATATAGAAGAGGAACCAATGGTTAGGCCATTCAAGTTCCTGAATTTCTGGACAAAACATCCACAATTTAAGAAACTGATAAAAGAATACTAGAAGGTGGATTTTGTGGGGAGCCCGATTCTGGTCTTTCAAACCAAGATAAAGAAGTGTAAAGGGGCATTAGCAAAATGGAGTAAAGAGGTTTTTGGCGATATTTTTTGCACAATTACCACACTGGAAGATGTAAAAGCTATGGAATCTCAATTTGAAGTCCAACATTCTGAGGAAAATAGGGTCAACCTTAGAAAAGTTGAGGCGGAATTAAAAAGATATTGGTATATTGAGGAAGAGTATTAGAAGCAAAAAGCGGGAATAAGATGGTTTAAGGATGGAGACAGAAACACAATTTTTTTTCACAATTATGTGAAAGGAAAGAGGAAGAGATTGAGGATACACGAGACACAAACTCCACAAGGAGATATAATCAGTAATACGGAGAACATAGGGGCAGAAGTTGTGGTTTTCTTTGAGGAGCAGTTCAAAGAGGACCACGAGAATGAAAAATATGATATGCTTCAGATCATTCCCAAATTGATCACTCAGGAGGAAAACGAAGAGTTGACAATGCTTCCTAGCTTTGCGGAGGTTAAGAAAGTGGTGTTTGAACTAAACAAAGATAGTACCAGTGGACCAGATGGCTTCTTAGGACACTTTTTCCAGCAGTGTTGGGAAATTATTAGCGAGGATGTCACAAACATGGTGAAAGTATTTTTTTTGGACATCAAGTGCCTAAATTTGTTACTCATACCAATTTGGTACTTATTCCAAAGAGAGAAAAGATCAAAAACTTCGGGGATTTAAGGCCTATTAGTTTGAGATCCTTTGTGAATAAGATTATATCAAGGGTGGTGCAACAGAGAATGGCAAAAAGGCTACCATGCATAATATCAAGATATCAATCGGGATTTGTAAAGGAAGGAGTATCACAGAGAATGTATTACTGGCACAAGAAATTATTAAAGATAACAAGATGAGAAGAAAAGAGCACACTGTGATGGTGAAATTGGATATGGCAAAAGCATATGATAGAGTGTCTTGGATCTTTTTAACAAAGGTGCTCAGGAAGTTTGGTTTCTCAGAGATAATAGTGGATATGGTATAGAGGCTAATTTCAAATAATTGGTACTTAGTGCTGGTAAATGGAGTTTCACATGGATTTTTTAAGTCGACAAGAGGATTGAAGCAAGAGGACCCCTTATCACCCACATTGTTCATTATAGCTTCTGAGGTGCTAGTGAGAGGATTAAATAAGCTACACGAAGATGGTAGGTTTAGCGGTTATGGGATGCCAAATGGAGTCCAGAGATCAACCATCTATCATATGCGGATGATACCATGTTTGGATCAGCTGATAGATATTCCGTCAGAAGAATGATAGGGGTGCTAATGAAGTATAAAGAGGCGCCGGTCAATTAATAAACAAGGTACAAAAGTTTCTTCTACTTGTATGAAGAAACACCTTTGGCAGTAGGGATTAAATGGAGAAAGCTCACATGCATAAAAATGGGTAGTTTCCCATTCACATATCTAGGATGTCCAGTATACTATGGGAAGAAGAATAATTCATTGTATGAAGACAGCTTGAGAAATATTTCAAAAAAATTAATATGCTGGTAGAATAAACTATTATCCTTGATAGCTCACATACTTTACTGCAGTCTATGCCTATATATCTTCTATCAGCCATTAACCCAACAAAAGGAGCCATAGATCAAATACATCGTATGTTTGCAAAATTTTGCTGGAGTGGAACTGGCGAAGAAAGGAGGAAACATTGGGTTGCATGGGAAGATATGTGTTTTCCAAGGATAGAGGGTGGAGTGGGTTTTAGATCCCTACATGATATCGCGAAGGCATTATTTAGCAAGTTATGGTAGAGGTTCAGAGTAGCAACAAACTCTCTATGGAGCACATTCATGTGGAATAAATATTGTAAGAAACATCATCCAGCTATTGCAGGGGCCAAAGGTGATTCCCATGTATGGAAAAAGATGGTAGAAGTCAGAGATGAAGTAGAACAAAATTAAATCTGGAAGTTCCAACTTTTGGTATGATAATTAAACCAAAAAAGGAACATTGTACACTACTGAGGATGTCAAAGAGGAGGAGGAAGAGATCGAAGTAAAAATTTGTATTAGAAATGGGGAGTGGGATAAAAAAAGTTACTTGGCCTAGTGTCTGAGGAGATGGCAGATTATATAACCCAGAACATAAAATCAAAATTAGTACAAGAAGATAATGATCAACCATGGTGGATGCCAAGTAACAATGGAGCATTTAATGTCAAAAAAGATTTCGAAATAGTGAGGAGAAGACAGCCACAACAAGATTGGTTGGAAAATATTTGGCGGAAAAAGATTCCTTTCAAAATAATTTTTTTCCTATGGAAAAGAAGAATTGCTACTGAGTATAATCTGAGGAAGATGAGGATTTCGATGGCATCAAGGTGCTACTGCTGTGAGATCTATTCACAAGAGACTATGCCTCATCTTTTTCTAACAGCTCCATTAGCCCAAAAGCTATGTTAATTTGCTACTTGTGCAGGGATCATTATTAATGGAGCAACGTTGCAACAGGTGACAAACAGATGGTGGAATGAACAAGGCCCAACAAAACTACGACATATATATAGGGCAATACCACATTTACTAATGTGGGAACTTTGGAAGAGGCAAAACATTAGAAGGCATGGAAAAGAAGTAGGCTATGAACACATGGGGCAACAGGTTCTACTGGCTGTACACCGACTAGTGAAAATAAAATACCCATGGATCATATTACCAAAGGAATGGGAAGCTATAATACAGAAGATGAGAAATTATAAGCCTGTGATACATTGGAAGGCAGTAAGGTGGGAACTACTGGAGCTAGGATGGATAAAATGCAACACAAACTGTGCTAGTAGAGGAAACCCAGGGGAAAGTTCATATGCCTTTTGCATCAGAAATAGCAGTGGGGACTTAATAAATGCGGAAGCTAGATGTATGGGGATTACAACGAATATTGAGGAGGAAACGACTGCAGTACTAATGGCATTAAGAAAGTGCAAGGAACTAAATTTACAAAACATAATTCTAGAAACTGGCTCGCTCAGTTTAAGAAATGTTGTTTTGGAAAAATGAAAGATTCCTTGGAAGCTCACGGATCAGATAGAGGAAATAAAACAACACATAAGGGCTATACAATGTAAAATGAAGCACATTTTCAGAGAGGCAAATCAGGTGGCAGACAAGCTAGCCAGCATGACATTGGATCAACAAATCCCAATTAAAGTGAGCAATGTTTCACAGTTACCCAAGGAATGCAAGATATTAATAAATACAGACAAAGCACAGCTTGCAACATTGAGAATCAAACCAAGGAAGATAAACAACATTGGACACTAAATTTAGAGGGAGTATTACAACACATTTTTGTCTCACTTTAAGGAGAATTACAGAGAAAGTGTTAGCCAAGCACAAGACTTCAGAAGTGTGAGAAGATTAGAGCTACCTAGCCTACGCTATGTCGGCTTACAAATAGGACTCACCAGTAAAAGTCGAGGGCCAAAGAGTCGGATACAGACAACATCTACCAGATATCACTACCACTACACCACAAAGGAAGGACAAGGTCAGAAGAATACACAGAATAGAGGGGCAAGAGTTATGGCTTCTTACC
>JAJOOO010023322.1:0-10291 GCA_029582685.1 Solanum piurae | reverse complement strand
GGGGGGGGGGGGGGCCCCCCCCAGAAGACAATGAACTTATAGAATCTCACTTATGAAACTAGTTTCCCGTACTTCTGTTAAGGAAGTCATTTTCCTCATTTACAAAGAACTTGCTTTCCTAGAGAATATTTTTAGAAATATTTTGACCAACCCAAAATGTGAAATTAGAAAACATTTTCTGGAAATGTTTTCCTCCATGCCAAGCACCTCCTAATAGGACAGAGTGATAAAAAAAGAAGAGAAATTGTATTAAAAAGATTCTCTTTGTTGTATATTTTGGCCAACACATGCATTCCTTTGTCGATATATAACGAAGAAGTTCTGAAGTGTATCGTCTTTTTAAGATAGTAAATACCCAACTTATGTTGTCTTCTCAAACAAGAATATCTTGTGATAGAATATAATGATGTCATTCGACCGGCATGTAAAACTTGTAGATGACAAATTGAGAGAGAGTTGCTTGGGATGATTTGCATTCCTAAGCAATGCTCCAAATGCACTGGTCTGTTGGTATTGAACTATAATGATTGAAGGTGTTAAAGGAGGACGGGGTTGAATTCAATCACATGCAAGAAAGCTATCCTAAAAACCTTACTCCCTCTGTCCATTTTATGTGATGGTGTTTGATTGTTTGAAACTCGTGTTTAAAAAACCATGGAGATTTGTGTGGCTATAAATCTCATTAAGAGTAAAATGGAAGTTTAAACTTAAATTATTGTTTAAATATAGAAAAGTGTCATTTGTTTTGGGACAAATTAAAAAGAAAGTGTCACATAAAATGGAATATGGGAGTACAATATTCAGAATCCATACAAACTTAAAGACAATATAACCCAACGAAGCAAAAAATCCTTATGGTGATGCCAATTTGTTGGGGTTGAGACTTATAGCCTATTTGGCCAAGCTTCCATTTGCTTATTTTTAAAAAGTGCTTTTGGTTAGAAGTGCTTTTCGGAAAGTACTTTGGAGAGTCACATGTATGTTTGGCTAATCAATTTGGAAAGCACCTTTGCCGATATTATTGCAGTAATTTTGCTCGACTGATGTTTAAAAGTGCTGCCGGGAAAAGCTATTTTTTTTTTTTTTAGTCTTTGGAAAACAACTTTTGCTACTACCCAAAACACTTATTTTTTCTCTAAAAACCAGGCCAAACACCTCAATTTTCTAAAAAACACTTCTGGATTCGCAAAAGCTTGGCAAAACAAGCTATTTAGTCCATTGCTTGAGACTGAGTCAAGCAATACAAGTTGAGTATAAGTTGTTTTGAAAAAGATATGTTTCAACCAGTGTTAAAGGCACAAGCTCAATGTCAAGCCAGCAATAATGCATTTCTATGTGCAAAGAGATTGAACCTGAGGCAGAAAAGGATCAAGGAGCGTTGAGCTCTTTTGGGGCTTTAAGAGCAAAGTGAAAGACATCATCGAAGACGTGCACAAATGAAGAAAAAAATGGAACACTAGAAATGTACCTTCAAGGATAATAACTATAAACATAAACAATAACTATATGGACAAATGAATAGGAAAAAGTTAAAATTAAGAAAAATTAACTGTTGTTTAGAGTGCTGCCCTCTTCTCGGCAGAGCCAACTGGTGATGAGATGCATGCCTTAATGATTTGGCACCTGAATTGAAGCATTGCTGGAGCGAGGGAAGCGCTTGGTCTGGCTGGAACTTCTCTCTTGAGATGGATAACAGGATGATCCAATCTTTTGAGCTTTTATCTTGTAACTATTTATGTTACAGGTTGTCTAAAGAAAATTACGAAGGCTAAAGTTCATATATATTTGCAGGAAGTGTGAGGAAGTTAAAGAGTGGCACGTGAACCTTCTTTATTCTATTTTTATTTCTTGCCACTTTATTTATTCTCTGTGCTCTTTCTTTACTGTCTTGTGTTTCTTTGATTTGTTCAATAATATAGATAAAAGAGTAAACTATAAGCTTGTGGGCAAGATTCAGCTAGTTAAAATTTTGGCTTGAATTAAGCTTTACTAACCAAAGATCCTGACTGCATAATCTCTTAGACCCTTGTACTATTTGTAGAAAGTAGGCTATCACTCTAAGATCATTACCACGAGGTTGCTTTCAAGAACGATTATTTGTTTTCTGATCTTTGTATATGAGATTCCAGGAATTCTACACTGGTTCTTGTTTGATGGGTCAGAAAACTATTGTGCGGGAGTATTGTTAGTTAACAGATAAGAAGAGACCAGAAATTGGGAGGGTTCTGTGCTTGTGCTGTGTGCTTACTGGAATCATGGAACTTATTTGTTAAAACTTTAAGAGAACCACTGTGTTTTAACTCTGAGATACAATACCTGAACGTCTAGTTTGCTTGCTTACATTGGTCTTCTCCTCGATTGCAGGATGCACCCAATGAATAAAATAAAAAGAGAAAAATCTTAGAAAAATAAAGTAAATTCATCAGAAACCAAACCGGTGAATATGAAATCTTTCCATTTGTTGTCAGTGCTCTAGTCTAATTGCTTCTGCGAGTTATAAAACATGCTCAAGATTCCTAGCAACAGCTTGCAGGAACCTTTTTTGTGGGTAACAAAAACAAAAAGATGGGAGGTAGGAGGATCATTTCTGGTTACTGCTTGGGGCTTTATAAATTATGGGGGAAGTTCTTAAGTTTGGAGGTATTTTACTTGTGCCCTCATGCAGCAGTAGCAGGTAAAAAGTGAGGGAGAAGCAGAGGGAGAGATATCAGTTAGAATATAATGGCCTTTAGAGATTGTTACCTTCCTTTAACTCCTTATTGAGAATATATCCGAGGCAAAGCATCTGCTCATTCTTTGTCACGGTGGATGGAATTGAATCACTTAATTTAACATCCTTTTAGTTTAGTGCCGAGACTGTTTATGTACTTGAGTTGTCTGCTTTGGATTTGTTGTGCTTTATGCAGTTTGGTATTTCTTTGACTTGTATCTAAGAAGATTTGTCATTATGAATGGCATTTGGATGAATGTGGACATGATCGGTCATTGTGTCAATTTCTAGCAAGGTAACAGGCTTAACTTCAGTGAGATATGGGACCTGTTTCCATGTTGCTCGGACTCTCCAAACATGTCACTGCACCCTTTTCGAATCCTCCAAAAATGCACTACTTTTGGAGGAATCCAACACGCACCTGTATCCGAAAGAACTAACAGGCAGGTTAGGTTTAGTGCTATGGCTACCCACCTCTCTCTCTCTTTTAAATGACCCTTTTAATCTGAAAGAATTGAAAAACAGATGCACTGGATGTCTGAACCTGTTTCTAGGAGCCTGGTCTTTTGCATGATCTAGTGACAGAATCAAGATTACCTCTTAGTTACAATATACTGCTTTCCTACTTTTTCTTTCTGTTCTTTTCTTTTTGCAGCACAAATGATATTATCCTTGTGGAGAGGTAAACAGAGGACAAATAATAGCCAACACAGTTTAGGATATTTTCATTAATTTTCTTTTTCCGCCATCCGTTGAGAATGGAAAGTTTCACCAGTTTTTAAATAGATTACAAGCGGAATGCATGTGTTAATTGTTTCATCCTGGTGTACACATATCATGAATCGTCGCTGATGGAAAAAATATAAACGGCTCAAGTAATTTGCATGGGTATGCTAGTTTTTGTCTTTGTTTTTCGTTTCTTACTCCTGAGTATGTCATGCTCGCTTCTGGACATGTTACTATTGGAATATGTACCTTGAATGCATGTGTTAATTGTTTCATCCTGTTGTACACATATCACGAATAGTCTTTGATGGAAAAAATATGAACGATTCAAGTAATTTGCATGGGTATGATAGTTTTTGTTTTTGTTTTTTCGTTTCTTACTCCTGAGTATGTCATGCTCGCTCTGGACATGTTACTATCGGAATATGTACCTTGAATGCTGTAATGTTAGAACCTCGGAACCACTTCCATTTTGAAGTTGTCATATTTGTGTGTCATTAATGTTTGTTGATATTGTGCAAACTAGACGACCTTTAGGTCTTATCTCTACAGAAGAGTCTCATTAATCAGTCAGAGGTGAGATATAAGAGTTTTTGGTTGCCTATCTATTGTTGTTTATTTGCACAACTTAGGTCGTACTACCAAGGCTTATAGTCTAGTGGTACCGGTGGTGGAAGCCTATGGTATGTGTGATTTGCTATTTAGTCAGTAGCATCTGAAGTGATTTGCATGCAGTTCTGCTGAAGGTTCTACGACTTCTCAAGTGAGTATTTGGAGTTGGGGGAACTCGCGTAAAGCTACTATGTTTCATTAAAGAAACTCCGAGCAGTCTGTCTTTCTCGTGTCCCTCCATCTGCTAATCTCTACCAACTTTTGCACTGTGTGGTGATCATTACTAATGATATTATGCTTAATTTGTTCAAATAACATGTTATGGTACCTGAAGAGTGGTTTTCTTCCAGCTCTATAATGCATTTCGGAGAAAATGACATAAATAATCCCTCAACTATAGGAGTAGGTCTAAAATGGTCCCTTAACTATACACTTAACGGATTTAGTCCTTTAACTATTCAAAAATTTATCAGCTTTGGTTCCTTAACTATACACTTATCGGTTTTAGTCCCTTAACTATAAACTTACCGATTTTAGTCCTTAAAGTATTCAAAAACTTATCAATTTTGGTCTTTGTCCATCTTTAAAAAACAAATAGCTTAGGTTTATATTAACGAAATTCATGCCTCGAGAAATTAAATCTTTTAGCAATTTTTTCTGTTCTGTTCTCTCTCTCCGCTACTTTTTCTTCAAATTAACCTTATGCGAGGAACCTTAACCTCAACGATTTAAAATAAAATTCACGAAGAAAGAAAATATAAGTCATAATTTTATTCAACATAGGATAAAATGAAACATATTATTGCTACTAATGACTTGAATATGCTAAACTTTATTATAATTAAAAAGAAGAGAAAAAGACAAAAAGTGACGCATGAACTTGTTCCGAATTTTTAAAAAGAGACCTTAACTATGCGGACGTCCTATCACTCCACTAAACAATCTTGACCTTACATAGAGAGTGTGTGCACTCTCTCAAAGAGAGTGAACAACCTAAAATAACTAATATAATTTCATTTTTACAAGTATTTTATTATAAAATATATTTTCTTATTATTTTAACTTCCTTATTATTTTATCTCTCTCTTTCTTCTTTCTTCATCAAAAATTCATTGTCATCTCCATTGAAGCTTCCCACTTTCAATGTCACCATTTTTACCACAACTTCACCTTCTTCTTTTTTACTACTATTAGTTTTACTCTTTTTAATTTTAAAACTTTATCTAAATATTTTCTTACATTTCGAACAATTATAAACCCATTAGATTTCAAGATCATTAGGAGGTATCATACAATTTTTTTTATCCGATTTCAATCAAGTTCTTTCAATTTTTGGGGAATTCATTGATTCTTTTAAAATTATCATTTCTAATTTTGAAGTTATATGAAAATGAGTAATTGATGATACCTTCAAAATTTTAATTTTTCTTAGAAATATAATTAATTTTGTTATCAATAATTCAATAAAGTCTAGAAAATAGTATGATTTTTTTTAATATAAAAAATCACTGAAATAAAGAATTTGATTGGAGAAAAAGAAAAGAAAAAAAAGGGAGAAGGATTCAACTTGACGTGGGGGATGGGGTTAGGGTGGGAGGTGAAGAAAAAGAAAGTAAATGAAGGGATGGATCAACTTGAAAGTGGGGGATGGAAGATGAAGTGGAATTTAAGATGAAATCAAAATTAAAATAAGTAAAAAATTAAGAGAGAGAGAGAGAGAGAGAGAGGGGAGAGAGAGATAAAGAAAAAATTTAAAACGATTTTTTTTATATTTTTAATTAAATTAACACGTGTCATGTAATGATTTAATGATTGGTGTAAACACACTTGCTTCTTAAAGTCTGGGGCTGATCGAAATATGATATAAAAATATCAGTTCATAATTGTTTAGTGGGATATTAGGACGGTTGCAAAGTTAAGGTGTCCTTTTGACAATCCGGGACAACTTTATGTCTTTTCTCTAAAAAGAAAAAAGTTATTTCCCGTTCAATCCAAAATTTGTACTCCAACGACTTCATTGAACAAAATTTGTTTAATTTTTCAGAAAATGAAATTTATAAAATGGTAGATTTGTAATTTTTTAATTTTTTTAAATAGATCAATTTTATTATTCTATATATTCATTTTATTTTATGTAATTTTTTTTGAGTAAATTAAATAAAATCCACACTGATTATTCAAGTGCGGATTCAAGTCATTAGCAACAATTATATGCTTAATTTTATCCTCCATTGAATAAAATTAAGATTTATATATTTTTTCCTCATTAATTTTATTTTGAATCATTGACGTTATTGTTCTTTTCATAAGAGTAGTTTGAAGAAAAAAGGGTGGGGGATAGAAAAACAACTTAAAAAATGAGTTAAAGATTTAATTTCACCAAGATTTCCGTTAATATAAACCTAAGCTATTTGTATTAAAAAAATGGACAAAGACCAAATCTGATAAGTTTTTGAATACTTAAAGGACTAAAATCGATAAGTTTATAGTTAAGGAAATAAACCAGTAAGTGCATAGTTAAGGGACCAAAACTGATAAATTTTTTAATAGTTAAAGGACTAAATCCATTAAATATATAGTTAAAGGACCGTTTTAAACCTACTCCTATAATTAAGAGACTAGGCACTAATTCTTGAAGCCTAGGTGGTTTGTTTTGTCTCTCCCTTAATTGACGTGTTATACAAGTGTCAAGATTCCAAGGTACGTGCTAGGTCTAGGGATGACAATGGGGTGCTGGGTGGGTTGAGGTTAACCATCAAATTTTTTAATCTGCTCTGCATAACAACTTTTTTCATTTTCAACCCGTTCCACCTTGCCTCACCCCGCATATACCTGTCCTGCATAATATTTTTAATAATTTCTTTTTCTAGTTAAGTTTGATACTAAAAATAAAATTTATAAAAATAAATTCATTTTTCATTAAGTTGTATTAATTTAATAGTTACTGACTTAAAAAATTATTTTTTAGAGGTCAATTGAAAAACATGTAAGAAATTGTATTACTTTTTATTGAACCATTTTCATTTATTACCTTGAATATTTTAGTAGTTTTAAAGAAATTATCTTAATAAATAATACTCTATCACTCTTATAACATGTTAAAAGTTAAAATTAAGTTTGAACCCGCATAAAATCACATATACCAGCAACCTATCTAGGGCGGCCCCACATTAGTTCTTAAAAGAATTAGTTTAACCCGCCCGCATCCCTCCCACCTAGAACAACCTTAAATCCGCCTCGCATAGCCTTAAATCCACGCCGCCCCATTGCCATCTTAACCTAGGTCTTTAATATCACAACACTAGACCATATATATGCTTGCGAAGTCGTGCACCACCAATTTGAGAATTTTTTTTTATGTTTGAACTTTTAGATATTAGGAAAGAGAGGTTGGAGATTTATTAGTATAAGAAAGGGAAAGGGAAAGGGAATGGGAATTCTTATGTTTCATTATAGGGATGATACCACGATATTATTAATCGTGCTCCCCTGTCATATTATTATTTTTTTATTTGAGGATAGTCTTTGAAAATAATAATAGTATTCAAAGGATAATGGAAAGATTTGAAACAATAATTCTTTCATTTCAACTTTGAGATACCCTAAGCATATAGAGTTTCACCTTGACATATTGCCAAAAATATATGAATACTTTAGACTTATTAAAACAATAGCTTAAAACCAATCCATTATTCATTCATCTTTTGCCAAGTTCTTGAAGTTTGCTAACCCACCATATATACGAGGGCATACGAAAAAGTCTCTTACAACATTCAATCACTTGAATTAGCTAGCAATTTCATTGGCACACTTGTATGCTTAGATTTTCGTAATTCAATATTTATCTTAATTAACATACAAGAATCTTGGATAACTATAACTAAGGCTGGGCACCGGATCAGAATGGGACCATCGGACCAGAATGAACCGGTACCGGACCGGAACGGGATGGTTTGACCGGGTTGTTGACCGGTACCGGGATGAACCGGACCGGAACTACCGGGATGGAGGCTCAGTTCCGTCCCGTCCCACTATATACCGGGATAGATCCGGTACGGACCGGAATGGACCGAAACGGAACGGAACGGGATGGGATAAACGGGACGACACATATAGCTATTTCAAAAAATAATTATTTTTTTTGAGTTATTTTGAATTACGAAAATACAAATGTTTTTTTTATTTTTCGAAGTTATATTAGTTTATAGTATTTAAGTTTTAAAATTTATAATAATTTTACTTAAGTTTATTTTAAAGATATATTTTTTTAATTTTTACGTATATAAGTTTGTAAGTTAAGTTTAATAAAGTTTTTTTTAAGTTTTTGAGCTTATGTAGTTATGTTATAAGTTTTAAAGATTTGAATCTTTTGAAATTTATAAGTTATTAAGTTATTAAGTTATACTTATAACTTGTAAGTTAAATAACTTAAGTTTGTAATTTTAAAAAATTAAATAAACAAAAAAGAAATGCTAATAAAAGTAAATAATGACAAAAATATTATTTTTTATTTTAATTAAAAATGATTTATTGGGACCGGACCGGTACCGGATCGGAATGAACCGGGATGAACCGGTACCGGTACCAAATCATGATACCGTTCCGTTCCGTGTACCGATTCAGTGTATCCCATCCCGTCCCGAATACTACCGGACCGAAACGAATCGGAACGATACCGGTACAACCCGTTCCGGTGCCTAGCCTTAACTATAACCTACCTCGAGGCATACCAAATACCCCCATATGCTCTCTAGGTATGCTACTTTTATATTCACAATCATTTTTTAAAGGCTATATCTACACAATCTAAATAGAATGCCTGAAAGGACAACCTTTCGTGGAGAAGTCCAACACATCATTAAAACCCTTTTTGCTTTGGTTACCGAAAAACTACGTCATATTTCTTAATACTTCTACCTTGTGTTTTATAGCGTGAACTACTATAGGTTGAGAACATCTCCATATTATTTAATTATATCCCTTTGATCGGCATGTAGTGTTTAGCCGCTATTTACCTTAACCTGTTAAATTAAATACTCCCTCCGTTTCACAAAGAATGATCTAGTTTGACTTGAGACGAAGTTTAAGAAAGTAAAGAAGACTTTTGAATTTTGTGGTCCTAAATTAAAATTATGTCAAATGTACAAAATTGCTCTTTAATCTTGCGGCCTTAAACATGTCACGTGGAAAGCTGAAATTAAAATGTTACCAAAAAAAGAAAGAGGTCAATCTTTTTGAAACAAATTAAAAATGAAAGGAGGTCATTCTTTTTGAAATGGAGGGAGTACAATTTTTGGTGTCTTCCATAGTCCTTTGATTGTACATCATCGATTAATTTGTTTCTAAATTTACTCCTATTTTTAGTTCCATTCCTCTGCTTTCAACACTTGCAACTAGTATTTTATTTGCCAACTCTAATTATAAGTATGCCCTATCTAATACTTTCCAATAGAGGGCTAATTTTTTTCTCTCTCTAGAACTTCTCTCTAAGCGTTTGCTCTAAAAAAAAAGAATAACAGCTAATTGCATAGAAAGCCTAACGGCTAGTTTACAGGAAGCTTAAGGGTAATACTGACCGGAATCGCCAGGGAGCCGGCGGCGGAGGTCAACATACCACCGGAATTGGGCTATAAGGATCCTCAAGAAGGAATGCAGGTAACTGAACAAGAAGCCCCATCAGATTCTTCCCACAACTCCTTGAAATCGAGACTGAATGAAGCGATTTCTGAAAGGGCACGAAAAATTATCTCCATGGAACACTCTTGTTTAATTCAAAGTAGGTCGGTGGACATTACGATGGCCCAAAGAGCAGAGGGGAATATGCAGATGGAACCAATTGAGGTATCAAGTTCTTGTAATTTTTCTTTTGGCATAAGACCTAATTTGCAAGAAGAGGAAGTCACAAATGCAAATCACGAGGCGGCACAACTGAACAATACAAGGAGTAAAAAGGATATTCAAGAGGCAAACAGGTTGATGAAGGGGAGGCAGCACACAACAAACTCCTCATAGATTGAGACTTAATCAAGCAAAGAATGAGGTCCCCATAGACCTTACCACCCCCATATTCACTACCAAACAAGGACTGCCTGCTGTACTTTTTGAAAAGGAAGATGTTATGGTAAAGTTGGCAGCCAGATGCAGGTTCACACTAATTGGAAAATTCAGTAACACTATGCCTAAGGTCGAGCTCGTTAGGAAAAACTTTATTCTGCAGACCCAACTTTCTGGGGGGGGGGGGGG
>JAJOOO010023321.1:0-18396 GCA_029582685.1 Solanum piurae | reverse complement strand
ACCCCCCACCCCCCCTTCACCCCCTTCCTCAACTTCACCATTTCCCTTCACCCAAAATCTCATCTTTAACTCCTTTTCCTCTTCAACCCTCACTTGTAAAGCTACCAATAGCTCCTTTCAACCTCACCCCACTTCCAATCCCTCCAACCCCACTTCCTTAATCACCTCCAAGAACTCATTTTCAGCTTCCCCTGACAATACCCTTTTGACCCTTTTGCAGCAGAGAAAGACTGATGAAGCTTGGTTATACTACACCAAGAATCTTGATCAACAACTCCCAAACCCCACTTGTCTTAGCCGTTTAGTTTCTCAATTATCTTACCAAAACTCCACTGTCAGCCTCCGCCGTGCTCAGTCAATCATCCAACGCCTCCGCCATGAACGGCAGCTCCACCGACTCGACGCGAATTCCCTTGGACTTCTTGCTAGTGCTGCAGCTAAAGGTGGACATGTTCTTTATGCTGCTTCTATTATTAAGTCAATGTTGAAATCTGGTTATTTACCTCATGTTAAAGCTTGGAGTTCTGTTGTTAGTCGTCTTGCATCCTCTGGTGATGATGGTCCAATTGAGAGTTTGGGTCTTTTTTGTGCTGTTACTAAAAGGATTCGTAGGTTGTCTAATCTTGATTTGGTTAAGCATTCGCGGCCTGATACAGCCGCGTATAATGCTGTGTTGAATGCTTGTGCTAATCTTGGTGATAAAAATAGGTTCTTGGAGTTGTTTAATGAAATGAGTGAGTTTGATTGTGAGCCTGATGTTTTGAGTTATAATGTGATGATTAAGCTTTGTGCAAGAGGTGATAGGAAGGATTTGCTTGTTTTCGTATTGGAAAGGATACTTGAGAAAGGAATTCCATTGTGTATGTCAACATTTCAGTCTCTTGTTGCTGCTTATGTTGGTTTTGGTGATTTGGTTACTGCTGAAAAAGTTGTTCAGGCAATGAGGGAAGGGAGGAGGGATTTGTGTAAGATGCTAAGAGAGGGTAATGTGGAAGAGGTGTGTTTGAATGATAGTGATGTGTTTGACAAGTTGCTCCCGAATTCTGTTAATTGGAGAGATAATGAGCCACCGGAGTTGTCTAGAGTGTTTGAACCGAATTCTAGGATGTATACGACTTTAATGAAAGGTTATATGAATGCTGGCCGTGTTACAGATATGGTGAGGATGTTAGAGGCAATGAGACAACTAGGAGATAGTGAGAGCCATCCGGACCATGTCACTTACACGACGGTTATTTCTGCGTTTGTGAAGCAAGGTTTAATGGATAGGGCACGGGAGGTGCTGGCTGAGATGGTCAGGATTGGTGTCCCTGCTAATAGAGTAACTTACAATGTTTTGATCAAAGGATATTGCCAGCAGCTGCATATTGACAGGGCAGAAGAGCTGATTAAAGAGATGATTGATACTGGAATAGAGCCTGATGTGGTTTCTTATAACACAATCATTGATGGATGTATATTGGTAGATGACTGTGCAGGAGCTCTTTCTTACTTCAACGAGATGAGAGCGAGAGGTATTGCTCCGACCAAAGTAAGTTACACCACTTTGATGAAAGCTTTTGCCTCGTCTGGTCAGGCTAAGCTTGCTAACAAGGTGTTTGACGAGATGCTTAAAGACCCTCGAGTGAAGGTTGATTTGGTTGCTTGGAACATGTTGGTAGATGCATACTCTAAGCTGGGAAAGGTTGAGGAAGCAAAGAGTGTGATTGAGAGGATGAAAGAAAACGGATTCTACCCGAACGTGGCAACTTATGGCAGTCTTGCAAATGGAATTGCTTTGGCTAGGAAGCCGGGAGAAGCACTCTTGCTTTGGAATGAGATAAAACAGAGGTGCGGAATGGGAAATGGAGAGGAGTCTATTCCTTCTTCAGGCGTCCCGCCATTGGAACCTGATGAAGGACTGTTGGATACTTTGGCAGACATATGTGTCAGGGCGGCTTTCTTCAAGAAAGCTTTGGAAATCGTTGCTTGCATGGAGCAACACGGGATACCACCAAATAAGACCAAGTTTACTAGGATCTACGTTGAGATGCATTCAAGGATGTTTACCAGCAAGCATGCGTCGAGAGCTAGACAGGACAGGAGAAAGGAACGAAAACGAGCAGCTGAAGCATTCAAGTTCTGGTTGGGATTGCCCAACTCCTATTATGGAAGTGAGTGGCGCCTTGATTCAGTAATCGACGATGAATACAAATCCGAGTAATTGAAGATGAAAACATAGATATTATACTTGAATATATAGATTTGGAAGTTTGTTGTGTTATACAGTTGAAATATAACCTGATACAGCTTTCTACTCGATTCTAGTATAGTTGGAAGGCAGGAATTTGATGTAATGAAGCCCTGATATAACCACACTCTGTATTCTATCTATGATGATCAATAGCAATTATACTTTTTTGCTTTACCAAAGTTCATAAGGTGTATACATCAATTAATGGGTTACATAATGCTGTACTCTTTAGCTCTTTCGTCACAGCATGGTAAAAGAACCACCTGGTTTTATTCATGGATGCATAGGAGTTGACAAAATACTCAATATTTGCTCTCGATATACATGTATTGATTTCTTCAGAATCACCTAAAAGGTCACGTAGTTAAAACTATTTACATGAAAAGAACAAATTACAAACACATTGAGAAGCCAAAATGGCACGACTTCTGGAAAACAAACAGAATGATACATGATTTAGTTGTGGCCTTAGTGTTGTTCGACTATCCTCTTGACCTTGATGTTTGTGAATAAGATGAAGATAGCACCTGCATGAAAATGATTAAAGTTATTAATTAAAAGAGTATTTTCACACAATGGTGGAAACCCAAAACTTGACACAAAAGAGTTATATTTTCACATTAGTAATGTCGAGAGAATTGAATTCCAGTGATTGGTTGGAGGATGACGATATAAAAGGTATATTATAACGTGCACATTTTGGAAAAAGTAAGGCCAAAGAAGAAACTCTTAACCGTATTGATTCTCAGTGCAAATTGGTTATCTTGTAAATATAAAAGCCAGACATCACAATACCTGATATGTCTTGGGACCCTTCTTTAGTAAATAACCAACACTATTAAGATTATCCACGAATGTGTCTATATCTGGAACCATTAATGCAATCCGATCTGCCAGACTATATATTTCCTGAAAATTAATTACAATTATCAAGATTTATGCCTTTCTAGCATTTGTACTTTTGCCATAAAATATACCATGACGAGAAAGATGGCTTACAGAAATTGAAAAGCAATCCTTTTGCTGCAATTCTGACTGCTTATGCAAAGCACTCAAAAACCGCTTTGCTTCTTTCTGCTGACTCATTCCCCCACTCCGTCCAAAATCCACAAATCCATGTTCGTCAACATACTTATCATATAATGATTCTTTCATTATTTCCACAACATCCTGAAAATTGAGAATTTGAGGGTGTCGTAACAGAGCAATTTGATGATCAAGATTTTAGCAAGTCCTGATGATTTTGGAAAGACTGTTTACAAACTGTGTTAGAAGTGAGTAACTACTGAGACAATCAACTTACGAGAGCATCTTGCTCAGTTATCTCTTCTCTTAGCTCTACTCTAGCTCGAGCTCCTGCCAACCTTACCAAGCTCTCTAATTGCCTAGCTGTTATTGGTGTACCATCGCCGGACGTATTATGATCCCTCAACTTCAAGTAGAACTTCTGCAAGATTTCTGCTGCTGGTTTTGTCATCCTAGCACCAAATGACAAGAAGATAAATAAACATTTTAAAGAGTAGCAAAAACTTTCAAACACAAGACAAAGCACATTTGACAACCTAGGAAATATATAAGTTCTTGCATAAGCAATGTATTTACGCAGAAGAGGGGTAGGCAATGGAACAAAACCACTGTCTTTCTTAGGGTCAAGTCTCAGCCTTGCAACTAAAGAACCCTGCTTTGTATTCATGTCAATTTCTCTAACATCCAGCGAGGCTGCAAAGAAAAATTATGAGCAATTTGTATAAAAATATTTCCCACTGAGATAATGGTTGGCAAAGGGCAAACCTGTACATAACCATTTTGCGACTGGTGGCTGCTCTACACTTTTTGCATGAAGCTGACAAGGAAAAGCTTTAAATCATGCAATTTTTCACATGAATAAACTCTAAATGAAAACCATATAATTGCATCAACTGATAAATTTCAATCAAGTTGTATTGCATGTCGATATGCATGAAAGAAAAAGGACCTTTTCCTTGAAGAAGCTAAAGAAAATGATGCTAAAAGTAGCAGGGTAGGTGACAGGATTGTTTTTGTTGGTCAATGATCACCGAATCTTGTTCTTCTTTTTTTTCAATGATTCACCTAATCTTACCAAAAATAACTCAAGGATAGCATCAACTAGCTATTTCCATTGAACGAGTGAATTTTGATAGTGTTTCATACTGGTCAGGCAGAAAATGTAAAAGAAATTGATTACATATATCTGATGGTGTTAAAAAAGAATTATTTACTGCAACAAGAATTATCTCCCTATAGCAAACAAGGATTCGAGGAGCGATGTTGATAGTTGGATATTTCTTACCAAGTTGATCAATTTTCCAACTTAAACGAACATTTGCAGAAAGGAGTGAGGACACTTACTGACATAATATGCTCAGAGAGTCGCTTGTCCAGCACTTCATCAGGTTTATCAAGTAATATGAACACCAAATCAAATCGTGAAAGCAAAGCACCATTCATCTTCAAGTTCTCGTTCACAGTTTTTGCACGGCTGCAAGAATTTTTCACCCATTACCACCACAGATTAATAGCTTTTAAAAGACCAATATGTAATGCAAGTATTCCCATGATCTAAGTTTACATAATTATATGAGATAGATTCTTCTCCTTTCTTCTTTCTCCTCTTTTTAGTTTCTATCTTCTTTCTTCTCTTTCTTCTGTGAGTTACACATCTAACCACCAGTCTATCCTACAGCTCCTTAAGCCCTGAAGTGAGGCTCAAAACGTGTTGAGCACTTACCCTCGCTTAATGAGTGCTTTAGGGTCGTCATAAAGGTTCTAAGGCATGTTCTCTTCTGAAGAGGCAACATTAAACAATTAATATTTTACTTTATCATAAAAAAAATTCAATTTCTTTGTTCATCTATTTGTCATTCATGCTTATAATTATTAGTTTTGGACTAAACATATATTTGTATTGTTTTTGCGCTTAAAGCCCCAGCGGACCTTAAAGCTTTTTTGTGCCTTTTGCTTTTGATAACACTGCCAGAGATGTTACTGCTCAATTACATATGTTAAAACATAAGTGTTCGTGTTTGGTAGCTCTCTAGTGTAACCTAAGAAATGTATATAAGGAGGATAGCATGACTTGTTGTATGAGGGGATACACCCTCTTCTGTAATGTCCAGCATTATCTAGTGCTTGGCTGCTTTCTTTGCTTACATAACCAAAAAAGTGGACCTAAAGGCATCAATTATCACTCAACCAATCATCCATAACATTCAAATAAAAAATATGTAAGTTTTTCATAATACTTGTAGTGGCCACCAACAGGGTTTGCTGCTGCTAAAACAGATGTTCGCGCTGACAAACTTGCAACAAGTCCTGCCTTTGCAACAGAGACGCACTGTTGTTCCATAGCCTCCAATAAGGCCTAAAGTCATGGAAAAATAATTATGTCCTGATCTTAAGTGTGAAGTACCAGTTGACAGTATAAATCCGTTTAACTAAAAAGACCTGATGTTCAGCAGACATTTTGTCAAACTCGTCAATGCAACATAATCCACGATCTGCAAGAACCATAGCACCTAACCATGCCAAAAAGCAACAAAAAAAGTATAATTAAGCATTTTGGGACCAAGATGATCACTATAAGCAATGACTGAAGTGGTAATTTTTCTTAAACAAATTTCTATATAGCATAGCTAGACAAATTTACAGGTAATTCCTGATTTTTCCTCAATCCAGAAGGTGAGAAAGGACACTATCAACCATACAAAGTAGTAACCAATATAATAGCACCTGTTTGATTACAAGGAACTATACTAAGTTCAACTTCTTTTTACTAGACACACCCTCCCTCAGGAAATAAATAAATAAGGATTCTCATAAAACAGTGATACCCCAAATAGTCATTTTAGTTACCCTATGTTTTCTCTTTAAAAATACATTGCTTTAAATATAACCTTCTGCAAAAAGATACAATTGATTGGTGGATTTCCAAATCATAGTATTCCCGCACTAAAAGAAAAAGAGACCATTACCTGCTTCAAACGCATAGTCACCGGTCAAAGGATCCTTGACAACAGCAACAGTAAGGCCAGCATTAGTTGTTGCATTACCACAAATATATATGCCACGGGGAGAAATGGAAGCTGCCGCTTGAAGTAGTTGACTTTTACCCAATCCAGGATCACCTAATAACGTAGAAACCAGCTCTAATCAAGTTAGCTTGTACAATTATGTGACATATTCAGATAAACGGATAAACTTGACTTCTTAATAGATATTTTAGCTTGAGAAAAATGCTAACTTATAAGCTAAACCGCTTTCCCGAATTTATTTCCAGCAGGACTAAAAGAAGACAAGGTAGATAGCCACATACCGACAATTATTATGTGGATATCTCCTCTCACAGGAACCTTATTCTGATCCATGGAATGCTTCCGTACACCACCAAATAAAGCTAATGTAATTCCCGCTACACAAATAAGAGGAACAAAGAAAAAGAGGAAAGAGGATCAAGTTATCTATGTACCTGTAGCATGACCACTTCAAACAGCTCATGGAAACAAAACAAATTCCACCAAACACAATGTAAACATAACAAAGGAAGAAATGTGATAGTGCTTCAATTGTATGTGTGTCTTTTTTCCATGAATCACATACCAATAATTAACATATGAAAAAGTGTGGCAAGAGTTTCAAGATACATAAACAACCCAGGCAAACACTTAAGAAGTGGAAAAGGAAAAAAAAAATGACAACAAGTAAGTAAACAAAGAAAGTAAAAGGTACAAAATTCGGGTATCTTTGCATGCCTAACTAGAGAGTATTTCCGAAGAAGGGAAAGACCCTCAGATATGAATCGCTCCATTATATTGACAATTTGAGTTGATCGTAGTATGATGGCAGTTGGCCAAGCAGGGCCATTTCATCTACTGGTTTAGGACATACCAAAAAGATCCCAAATGACATGGTACAACCCTTTTTTTAATGAAGTGATTGTGTTAAAAGGCATCAAGAAGATACAGGTACACATGTGAATCTAGTTGATATCTATTTTACAGTAAAGGCACACACCACCAAATGAAATGGGATTCAAACTGGAAGGCATTAATCCTGTGTCCACATTCAAACAGTCCTAACCCGGAGGCTTACACTATGCTGCGAAAGTGAGATATAAAGAAAAGCCAAACATATAACAAGAGGATTGGATAAAAGACCTCAACTCATCTTCTAAGACTCTCCATTTGATATATGTCCTAAAGCAAGCAGGTTAGCTCTTGTTCATCACCATGCAGCAGGGTACACATCAATAATTTAAGGAATGATAGCTTACTGAAAAATAATGATTAAACTCATCCCAATGATTATTTATACCTTTAACAAGCTCGTGACCGTAGATCGAGGGGCAAACAGATTGAAGTATTTGTCGAAAGACATCAGAACCATGTTCTTCAGAAAACTTAACAATAAACTCCAAATCCTTTGGAGAGAACGAGTATAAATCAAATAGCTCTGTAGCTCTAGCATTAGGGTTATCTTGTGAACCCTCAGGTGTTGACTGAGACTTCGAGTTTGTAATAGAAACTACTTCTAGGTACAAATAATAAAGTCCTTGATTCTTGCCTTTCGACTTTCCTGCATTTACCAAGGTTTGTATACAGTTAACATCTGACATATATAACCAAAATTGAAGTATATAGCAGCAAATCAAATGCATAATTTTTTTCCCATCTGCAACATTATCAATGTCACTGGCCTATATTTTTCCCGAGTGCAATAGAAAGATTGGTATAATGACTTTTCTCTCCCAGAAATCAATTCAGGCAAAGGCTATATAGCTGTGATTTCTGACTCAAAGTAGGGTACCAAAACATAACTAATTCGAATATCATTTATTACAAGGCACTCTATCAATATAACATTTTGAATGAACGAAAATTCCATTGTGTTATATGCAACCGAATCATGGAGGACTCACAAGTTGATCTTCTTAATATGCATTCTTAATGGACAAGTATATTATAACATTAAACCTTCTTTTCCTAAATAATAGCTCATTTAACAAGAAGGATAGCTGGAGACTCTGTATGGTCACTGGATCAACATTAGCTTAAAAGGTTTAGATGTCATCCATCCAAGACTTGGAGCAAACACAGAGAACAAGCATTCATACTTAATGCATTATTAGAAATTTCAGACAACGCATTATCATTTGTTGCTCACCGTTCTGTGCAGAAAGCAGTGGTACTTAATAACATATATCCAAAATAAAAGATAAGAACAAATAAGAAGATACTGCCTTTAGACTTGACTCAAGACTGTTAAAATGTTTAAAGACTTCAAACAATAGTAAGAATAAGCTACAAGATTCACCGTCGTTGATGATATTACTAGTCTACATCAGCTTTAAGGCCTATAATTGAATATGATGCTTATTTCATATCAAAATTTTATATTTTTAAATGAAATTAAGGACCCATGCATGAAAAACAACGGTCAGCACACTTATCAACTTTCTCTTAAATTTCTCCCTTATATATTCAATTTAAATAGGGAACCATATGTTACAGTCCGATAAAAGAAGGCAATATTTGGTGTTCACATATAAAATCTAATTTAATGGAGAAAATCCGGCGTAACACACTTTTTGCTGTGCTAAGACAGAAACAAACTTACATTTATGGCTCTTAAATGAAGTCTGCTTTCATTTAAGGGATGTACTCACTTCTCTCTACATATACACACACACACACGACATATATAGCATATATATGTATCCTCATCGCGAGCAAGAGATGGAATGGAAGGAAAAAATTAGGAGGATCGAAAATTTTGCTCGTAAGATGCTGCAATCTACACTCATAAGTATGAAACTGTTGTTAGAGAAAAACATTCAGATTATTTGTTCAAAATATTAATAAGCTCACAAGTAACAGGATAAGTATCTTAATTTGTTTTTTATAGGTGGAGGAAAGACATTCATGCTATCCAAACACATCTATGTCGTGTTCTCTATTTAATCATTTACCTCCTCCAATATCCATGTAATTGTTAATCACCCTAATAATACCAGTGACAGTCACAATATCCCCAGGGATGCATGCATCCACAAGATCTTCAGTTAGTTCACATTCAACAGTTCGAGGTACCCGTCCCTCTTCATGATGTTCAGATTTCAGCAGCTCCTGAATTCTAGGAGAACATAGATAACTTACAAGATAAGAAATGAACAATAAAACAGAGAGTTGAGAAGAAGAATAGAATAATAGAAATGAAATATTTAGTAACATATTTTACCCAAAAAGTATGATATAAAAAGATGTTGAAGTACTGTCTACAGACATCAAAGGAAGAGGAATTTACCTTATTTTCTGAAAGTCTATAATTCGAGCTGTAGACCTTATGGGATTAAAAGTCCTACATTTACAACCATGCAATTCACATACTGGTGGAGGTGAAAATTTTCCATCTGGAAAGTCACGAGTAATACTGGTTCCGCACTTAGTACATGCAAAACACATTTGCATCACCAGAGGCTTGACTGTGCTGACTTTTACCACTGTACCACGTACAGAGACAAGCCTATCTATCATGTGAAAAAAACATATTAAGAATCGAAGCAGCATTAAGCTAATTGATCGATAAAGAGCAAATGTAAGGTTGAATATCATTTTACCAATATAAGCAGCTTTTAGGTTCTTCAATGCAATCATTGATTGAGGATAGTTGTGGAGACGTATATTTATCTTCACAAAATCATCAAAACTTTCATCCCCCAATTTCATAAAGTAAATCTGCAAGTAGCAGGGACATAACGTAACGATACAATTAAGATAAAATAATATAAATATGTGGAAAAATTGAATTTCATAACTGTAAATGTACTACCTTGTGTAATGCAGCACTCATACACAACAGAGCATCTTTAGATTTACTCTCTAAAATTGTATAAAATTCTTGGAGCTCACAAAGTTTTCGGAATTGCTGAAAGTCCAGTGGCAATAAGAACGTGCCGTCAACCTCCTTCACCTAGATTAATAATTCAGTATCATTCTTTAATCTGTAACTTACAACCCTAAGAATTATTATTTTCCAGCAATTGAAACATGCTTGAACACTAAAATATTACAATAATATCAGCAAATCAGCCATTTCCTTTACTATTAGTACTGTACTATGCCATAATTGTCAGATATAGACTCCAGTGGATAACGTTCTCCATTCGAATACTTCAGACAAGAAACATCAAACAGTATAATAAAACCCTCCACAAGAAGAAATAAGAGATTAGAGGAAGACTAACTTTCTGAAATAGCAAAAGAGTCCTTTGTTCACAAACTTTTTGGACTTTGAAAGTACACGACAAGCAATATGTGGCATCATCATCCTTCACCTACAATGGTGGTTTTAGAGTACAATGGAAGGGTTCACAAGAACCAATAATTTTTGCCTAGACCTTCTATAAGCATTAAGAAATCTACTAAATATCTATAAGTACTATGACTGTGAATCCAGATATTATTGTAATTAATTTGAGATTGTTGTAGGAACCCATAAATTTAAAAAAAGTGGATCCATCTCTATTCACCTAGACTTAGGACCCATCTCTCCATAAAAATTATGCACTTTATTTGAAAACTGTTGTTTGGTGTATTTTAAATTTGGCAAACAACTTATAACCTGTTTTCCGACTCAATTTTCACTTTTGAGGTTGTATTTAAGTTCAACTATGAACATTATTCCAATGCTCTTTGCAAAACGCATAACCAAGCACAATTCCATTTTCAACTCCAACTCCATCAATTCCAAATAAAGTGAAAATAATGGCCAAAAGCATACTTAATAATTCAACATCAGTCTTTGACCTTCATTTTCAGTTACTATTAGTTATGGTTATCCAGGAACTAAAAAAAGTTTAGAAGAAATATTACATGGAAAAAATCAGTAAATCAGCAATTTCCTTTGCTACTAGTATGAACTTCACCTTTATTCACAGTAACAGATACAGACTCCAATCGTCCACGTTCATCATATGAAAACATCAAGTGCAGAAAACAGTTCACAATTGTTTGAAACAAAACAACTCAAAACACTACACAAAGAGCAAATACTCGGTGTATGGAGTACAACATTCAAATCATCTTAATTTCCTGGTAAATTCAGCCAGCCATTTCACAATTGTGTGAAACAAAACAACTCAAAAACACACCTAAAGTATCCCAATTATTTTTAGTTCCATTCCTGGTGTGCGAGTTCACTACACGTATTATAACCAACTATTTATCAAAATACGTCTCAAGTCCTCTCAACTATCAATTGTTGCTCTTTCCTACCTGAACGTGGTGATATTTCATATAGGAAACTCACACAACTTACACGAGATACTTTTAGATGTGATTTCAACCATAAATCACTCAACTCTCCAAAGTAAGTAATCATAGCGTGTCTTCGAGAGCTAACCTGAGAAACGAATTGTTCGCCGGAAGGAGCAGAGAAGAAGCGAACAAGCTCAGAAGCGAGTTGGAATTGTGGGTCACCGACATGGAAATCGATACCGGGGAAATAAATCGACAGTGCTTTACCGAGACCGATAGGCGTCGTCAATTTCTGTTGAATCCTCCCGTTCACCGCCATTTCTCCGGTCATAGCGGTGGCGATTGGACGTACAAAGCTCTCCTAGAGGGGAAAAATGGTTCACGATAGTTTTGGCGGGAGAAGAACACACGGGGCAATATAGAAATGAAAAAGGGTAAAATATAGTTTGTGCTATTAAAAATAGTTTAAATAAATTGATTATATACACACACTTAATGTCTAATAAATTATAATATATTTAATATTATTTTTATTAATAAATATATTTATTTTTAATATAATAAATTAGTAAGAGTAAACAAAGAAAATACTAACAAATAAATAAGAAGAGATCTGAATTCTTTCCTTTAAAACAAATAAAAATAGAGGGGACGTGTATTATGTATGGGATGAAATTTGAGCCTAGCAATTGGATTAATCGAAATTCAATTCGTAAAAGCATTGACTCAATTAGAATTGTACCTAAGATAGTACATTCAATTACGGTCTAAAAATATTCTTTTCAGTATATCTTGGATCAATATTATTTCGATATAATAAGATTTACTCAATGATTATGGTATCAGTATCACGTGATTTTTTTTCCCAATTGGAATGCACTAACAACAATTTCTGATCCAACACTAATCATTTTCAAGCCTAGCGCTAAAGCTAATAATAGCTTGATACTATTAAACAGTTTTTTTAAGATAAGTAATTTTTTCATATTATATCAAAGACATAAATAAATCGTCTCGTAAAAAAGAAATACGTCTCATATTTAAGCGTAAAACAACACCATTATTAAGCTTTAAATATACAAAGGGATTAACGATCTTCTATTTATTCGTGCTCTTATTCTTACTTGTTATTGTTATGTTATTTTTATACTTAAGTCTAAATTTAATCTTGCTCTCCTCAGAATTTTATTTTACTAAAATAAAAATATATACAGATATACGAAACAACAAGTCCATGCCTTTTTGCATGTCTATACAAAAACGTCGCCGTAACGACACGTGTCGCTTCAGCGATTCTTCAAACTCTTAACAAACAGTCCTTCCCTTTATACCTTCACACTTACATTTTTTCTGGAAATCTCTCTCTCGAGGAGAAATCAATACTCAGAGGTACAACATTGTTCATATTATCCATCTTCCCTGCATGTGTTCAATTTGATTTGAAATTGTTCTCGATTCATGTGCTTACAGTTTTATAAATATATATTTTTGTGTAATTATGTGTTCTATATTGAAATAGCTGCTGATTTATGTGTTTACGGCGTTTTTTTTTTTAATGATTTATGTGTATAATTATGTGTTTTATGTTGAAATTGCTGCCGATTCATGTGCTTACCGTTTTTTTTTTTTTTTTTTCTCTTGATGTATGTGTATAATTTATGCGTTCTATATTGAAATAACTGCTGATTCATGTAATTACAGCGTTTTTTTTATGTATGTGTGAAATTATGTGTTCTATGTTGAAATAGCTGTTGATTCATGTGCTTACAGCATTTTTGGATGATGTATGTGTTTTCTATTTGTTAGGATTTATGCAATGTCGGTGAATTCGGATCAAAATGTGTGAAATTATGTGTTCTATGTTGAAATAGCTGTTGATTCATGTGCTTACAGCGTTTTTTGATGATGTATGTGTTTTATATTTGTTAGGATTTCTGCAATGTCGGTGAATTCGGATCAAAATTTCAGAGTTGATAGTGTTGATGATCAATCAGGAAATGGAACCCTAATGGAAAATCAAAATAATCTGGATTTAGTTTGTGAATCGGTTATTGATGATGGGGTTAGGGTTTTTGGAGAAGGTAATGATGTTGTCAAGGGTTTAAGAGTGCAAATGGAAGGTTTAGGTGTGGAGATTGATTTGGGTCCATGTGATCTCGAAGGTGAAATGGGGTTTGCAGGGTATGGTCGGCTTGATGGTGAGCTTGTGGTTGATTTGACGGGATTTTCACATCTTGCACGAAGGGGGAATGTAGTAGAAGGAGTCGATGACATGCAAGAGGTATCAGGTGGGACAAATGGATCTGTTCCTGATGGTAGAACAGTCAACATTAATGATGGTATAGATGTTGGGCATGATGCTATCGTTCCAGAAAGACATGGGGTTAAGCACCGAATGGAAGAGGAAGGGAAGTTTTACGTGTCCGATTTAGTATGGGGTAAGGTGAGGAGTCATCCTTGGTGGCCTGGGCAGATATTGGACCCTTCTGCTGCATCAAACAGCGCAATGAGATACTTTAAAAAGAATTGCTATCTTATAGCATATTTTGGTGACCAGACATTTGCATGGAATGAAGCATCTAGCATTAAGCCATTTAAGATGTACTTCTCTCGAATGGAGAAACAGAGCAACTCAGAACACTTTTCTCATGCAGTGAACTGTGCTCTAGATGAAGTCTCTAGACGGGTTGAGTTGGGGCTCGCCTGCCCATGTTTGCCGGAGGAAACCCGAGCAAAAATGGAATCTCAGATTGTTGCAGAGTCTGGTATCCAGGCGGAATCAAACATGAGAATTGGAGGTGACAACTTTTCAGATCAAACCCCACTTAACCCTGCCCAACTTGTTAGAACACTCAAGTCAGTAGCAGCAGCTCCACATTCCCGGCTTGACAGATTGTCGTTTGTGTTGGCAAAAGCTCAATTGGCGGCCTTTAATCGCTGGAATGGTTATAATGAGCACCCAGTAATAGAAGAATTTAGCGATTTGTTTGAGAATGATAATGATGTTGAACCACTGGTTGGGAAGAAAGATGCTAGTGATGTGGCGTCGGAGGAAAATTCTAATGTCCAAGGTACTTCCTCAACAAAGCGTCCTCGTTGCTCGGGGATTGCTGAGCACTCTGGTAAAAAATTAAAATCAATGTCCGTGTTGGTGTATGGGAGCAGTTCACGTATATCAAATGATCAGAAGAAATTTAGAGGGATAGCTGGGCGAGAGAGGAAGTCTGTGTCTTCTGAGAAGAAACATTTAACATTTGAATATATGCCTGGCAATTCAAAGGCAAAAAGAAGGAAAAAAGAATTGTCACCAAGCAGTGGTAACAAGATGTCTTTACCATCTCATAAAGCTGCAAGGCAAAATCTCAAGTCTATTGACAGAAACTCCCGAAGAACGAGCGAGCATAATGAGAACTCGATAAATATTGGTTTTAGAGATTCAGTACTTGGTCTCGTGAAATCTGAAGGAGAACAGTTGATTCCAAAAGAATTCCCTTCTCCAACAGAAATGCTCTCAAAGCTCTATTCGGCAGCCAGGGATCCCATGAATGCGAGTAGTATTTTGCTGTCACAAGCTAGTTTGTTCTGTGATTATAGGAATTTAACTTGCTCGGAAACTACCGTGTCAGCAGACCACTCAAAGCCGACAGAAAAGCATATAGGACAAAATTCATCCAACTCAGCATCTGCTGAAACTTTGTCGATAGAAGGTATTGAGGATTCGTATTGGACTGATAGGATTATTCAATGCAACCCCGAAGATCAGGTGTTATTTGAACCAGAGGTCCAAAACGAGGAGGATTTTCCTAATGCTAAATGGGAGACTTCTCCTGGCCTGAGTCCAATCTTGGACTATAAACAAGAAGTAGGCCCGTTGGTTGAGAATTCAGAAAGAGAAAAATTATCTGATCTTGTGGATGGAAGTTCCGAATACTCCCCAACCATGCTGATTCTTAACTTTTCAGATTTAGAATCAGTTCCTCCCATAGTAGATCTAAACATAATATTTAGTCAGTATGGTCCACTTTGTGAATCTGAGACCAAGCTTATTCACAAGAGAAAACAAGTAAAAGTTGTTTTCAAGAGGCGTGCCGATGCTGAAACTGCTTTTAGCAAGTCAGGGAAATTCAGTATATTTGGTCCATCACTCATCAGTTACCGCCTACAGTATTCACCATCACCACGCAAAGCATCTTGTACCTCAAAACGTAAAAGGAAGTATGCAGCATCATTAGCAATGAATGGCGTTCAAAACTGAAGTAAGATGAATTCTTCATTACTAATTTGCTGGATTTTCCCCCTTGGATTAAATAGTGAACTTGTTAGCTATGTTAATATGAATTTTGTTGCACATAGCTGAAATTAACTGCGGACTGTTTTGTCTAGTTAGAAATGTTTTAGATAGTAGAAAAATAGACTGGGAAATATCCCATTTATTTGTGTTCAACTAAGAATTTTGTGTCTATATATTCGTTTACCCGGAAATATAAAATATTTTGGCATCTAGTCATTACAGTATACTTGATGAATTGGTGTTTACAGTTCGAATTTCTTCATATTAATGAAGGTAAGATGCACTTACAATTGATTGTCCTCTGTTGGTTGTTACTTACTTCTGTAGTAAAGGGTGTGATACTATTGAATTACTTGGTCATTGTTACTGAAAATCTAAGTTGCGGGGACTCGTTCACTTTTGATGTTGCATCTCTGTCGGATTCAAAAATACACTACTTTTGGAGAAGCTGACATGCATCCGTGAGATATGTAATTTCTTAATGTGGTGTCTTAGAATATGCATATACCTTATCTATGACTTGCTATTATCTCCTTTGGCCCAGATTATATTTAAGAGATGAGGGAATTTTAATAGTTTTCATGTTCATGGGGGGAAATTACAACTAAAAGAAATACATATTGCTTTTCAAAATATCAACTTTAAATTAACCTAATTTCTAATTATGATAAAATTATTAATTTAAAACCATGTCCAAACTATTAAGCTTTCTTCACCTTCTTTGATCTTTTCCTTTCAGCCATTAATGGCTTCTTCTTTCTTCTTCCTTATGTCTTCGTTGGTTACCTTCTTCTTCTTTCGTGTTCAAAGCTCAAATCTTAAAATCAATGTACTGTAAGGTTTGAAATATTCGGTTTGAGTGAATTATATTTCAAAAGATTTGAAATATTGAGAGGAGATAGTATCTAAAATTTGAGATTATTTAGAGGAGATTTGAGTTGGTTGAGATTGAAAAAAAATCGATTTGCAATGTATCAATCTGACTACTTTGTGTCAATTGTTTTTAGGCCATACTTTTACCAAATTCTTTTGAGCAATTTATCAATTTATGTTGGGTATTGTATATTCCTGTCAGTTACTCAATTTTTGTCTATGAATTTGACAAATATGTCTTCGTAATATTCTTCTCGAGGAACAAACAGTATAATATTTACATTTATTTGCTTGATTACATATTTACCCAACACATTTGTATATATATTTGTTTGCATTGTTATGTTCACTCGAATTCATCTAATATATATATATATTAATGTTGTTGCAAAAATAAAGCATTTTAACTATCACTTACTTTTAAGGGATATGCCTCGGTCGTTCGATTTTATGTATTATCGGTTTGATTTATCAGTTTTCAATTTTTAAATATGTTAAATCAATAAACGAACTAATAAGATATTTTTATCAATTTTTGGTCTTTAACGAATCGATATTCGATTTAACCAATAAAAAAATGCTCATAAAATAATATATAACTTCTCTAACTTGGCACAACATGACAATAATGTAATTTTACCCATGCTCATAAAATAAAAACAATAGTAGTAACTAACATGAAAAGAACTATAATAATATAACACAAATAAGAATAATTTCACTATTTAATTAAACTTATCACATGAAATAAATTAGTTTTAATCAAATTTAAATATATAACATGTCTTCAAATAAATAAATCAATATCCCTAAACAGGATCATAGTTCGGTGTTTTTTTTATGGAGAAAACCTAATTCAAAGAGACAAAATTATCTTTTCTTCAGATCATTTTTTATGGTGTTTCTAACTTATTTGAAGATTCATTTTATTTTTTTGTATTGTTTGTTAATAGGTAAAAAAAAGTTATGGATCAAAGCAAAACAAATTCTTTAATCAATTTTAAATTAATTTATAAAAAATCATTTTTCAATTTTTTCTAATATACCGCGCTTCGCGCGATTAAGTTTACTAGTTTGCTAAATATTTTTGGATGTCAATCCTAGGTAACTATATTTTAGTGGTTCCAATTTTATTTTATTTTTAAAAAAAAAAAAGGTAAAGTAAAACATATTGGGCTTGCCTATTCCAAATCCTTGTTAATATAGGAAAGTCCCCAAATTGTTATTATAAAACGCCCTCAAATTGCTGCAACTCTTACAATCCTTGCTATTTGCCCTAGAATTCTAATTACAGAGCTATGGCGGCGGCGGCAGAGGACTGGGCAGGATTGCCTCATGATCTCCTTGTTCTGATTGCAAAGCATGTTAAAGTGATGGAAGATTTCATTGCTTTCAGTGGTGTTTGTACCTCATGGCGAACAGCTTCTACTAAAGACAATTTTGATATGCTTTATCCCCAACTTCCTTTACTAATGCTTCCTGATAAAGATGACGATTATCGAGAATTTTACTCTCTTTCCAAAGGTAAAGTTTCGCGTAGATTGTACCTCCCTGAGGCTAGAGGCCGAGAATGTTTCCCATCTGATCAGATGGGATGGCTTCTCACCCAATCATTAGATGGAAAAGAGGTCAGTTTGTTGAATCCTTTCTCACGTACCCAAATTCAACTTCCAAATCAATTTGCCTTAAGTGGTTTTCTAGGTTTAGAAGAAGAAGAAGAAGAAGAA
>JAJOOO010023315.1:0-11181 GCA_029582685.1 Solanum piurae | reverse complement strand
TTAGATTGTAATGATGCTATACCTAATGTGTTATTGTGGTGTTGATGACCAAGATTCCTCATCCTTAACCCTCTACACTTGAATTAGCTATGAAGTATTTATGTATGTTATGGTATGATTGCTATATGATTGAAAGGTAGTTCTCATGATTATAGTATAATGTAAACTGAAAGGTTTACTCACTTGCTTAGTGTTTCTAAAGTGAAAGGATTGTTACTCACGTATGAACACATATGAGCTATTATGGTAAGATGTCTACATAAGAATCTAGTAAAGGCTAATGTGAACTTATAAGATGACTAAAGATGATTACAAAAGGGAATTATATCCTAAGCACCGAAAGGGCATGTAAATGAGATGGGGTCTCATGTTTAGTAAGTCCGGCTCCCCACATAGGTTTCCTCACGTTTAGCAAGTCCGGATTACCCATGGTATGTGTTGTCTCATGAGATGGAAACCCCCACGTTTAGTAAGTTAGGGTTTCTAGAAGCATTCTCCATGACCCTTAACTATGTGCCCACATAGGACTCTAGCTTAGTGGATCCACCTAGATAGCTATGTATGAATGGTTACACCTTAGGCAAGTGTTAACCCTCTCTTTTCAATGTGGGAGTCGAATACCGAATTCCATGCAGCTCTCATGGTCTATGTCGGTTATTGCGATATTTCCCTAATGTAAAAGTAAATGAAGGTATGAAAGGTGTGAACTCTTATTAGGGGTTTCTTAAGGGTTTCTACATAGTGTAACGGAGGGTATGGAACTTCTCTTACACATTGCATTTGTGGGATCCTAAGAGATGGTTATAGTAGTGTTCTCTTATGATTATGATAATTACGACTTATGTATGTTGAAGCTATGTTATGTATGATCATTATGAATATGGTAAGTTATGATGAATGTATGTATGAAGTAGGTTGCTTAATGTGATACTTGGCTTTGAATAGGGTTATGGGTTTCTATTCTTTTCATTGCATTAGTATTGCTTGGGTTGTCTACATGTTGGGATGATATTATGTTGGTTTGGACTATGATGCTTACTTTGTGTGCATATTGGGTTTACTTAATAAAAAGCATGTTTTGACTAATTGTTCCTTCTATGCATAACCCATATTCTTTCGACTTTTCCCCATACATTTAGGTTTGGGCCGTTGAGGATTGAAACTTACTTCTCAAGACACTTGGAGTTTCTTCCCCAAGTCGGTGAGTCCTTAAGTCCGAGGACAAGACCCTATGATCTAGCTTCTATGTTTAGTTCTTTTCTTATGTTGAAAGACATTGTTGTACTTTCCCATTTCAAGACGTCTTATGGATGTAAGGGCTAAGTCCCATTTTCGATACTTCTATGTCTAGATGGTACATTGTGACGAAGTTAGATTATGTTTTTCATATATGAAGTGAAGTTGAACTTCCAAAGTAAAAGTTTTAAATTTTCTGTTATTTTATTCTATGATATATGCTATGACGAATGCTAAGGGCTTGTATAAGACCCCTTCAAGGTTGAATACGTCGGTAACGACTAGGGGTTTCTCTCAGGTCGTTACAGATATGATAATGCTGAGGGGTTGTATGTGACCCCTTCGGGGTCAAGTACGCCGTGTCACGTCTAGGGGGTGCTCTCGGGGCGTGACAACAATAGTCTATTACAAATGAAGTATAAGAAACTTCCAAACACTTGTCCTCAATCTATGAGGACATACCCTTTTTTTGACTTGGAAGAATCTTAAGTTCAAGCTTAAACTAGAGAGAAGGCACTCATAGGCCAGAACCTGCACTTGTAGTAAAATAAAAGAAATATGGGTTAGCACAATTAAGTACTAAGTATGATAGCCATGCAAAAACATGCTTAAAACAGACATTTTATTTGAATGCCATGCATATGCCAATTTGATAAAACTTTATGAACATAAGCATAAGAGGCATAATATCCAAACATAACCAACATACAAGTCATATCTTCGAATTTGAACATAATCAACATGTAAACCCATTACCTTCACATTAAGCCTTAACCTCAAGTAACCCTCATGCTATACTTTGTGTAATGTATGAATAGCGTTCCATACCACTATCCACACTATGTACCACCTCAAGGTCACCAAAATTTAACTTACCATTCAACCTTTACATCTTTACACAATACTCAATCATAAGAGACATAAACATTACAGAAGTCATATCAACACATTACGACCATAATCTAAGATAACCTTAAGTCATACTTATTGATATACAGTGAGTTTATGGTATTTTTGAAACATTTCACTTGAGAGCTGTGTGTGTGTCTTGGGCCATTTTTGTATTGGTATTAATGTGCTTTTATGATATTTGTAGCAAATATGTTCGGACGTGGAAGTGTAGAGACACAGTTGGAGAATTGTGCAGAAAAGGGCATCTATGGAAATGACCCATGGGCCATAGGTCCAGTCACGTTTCATAGGTGGTAGGCATAAATGGGCAGGTAAGGCTTGAAGGAAAAAATAGGGAATTCTTGACAAAGTGTAGAACCACGGTTACAAACGAGGGACCGTAGGTCGACCTATGAGTCATCCTGCAATTTCATCATTTCAGAGAAGGGAGTTCCAGTACCTGTTTTCAAATGTCTAAGTATGGAGCTACGGAAGAGAATCAATGGACCGTGGATTAAACCATGGTCCGTCCTGTTGAGCTGTAGATTGTTACTGAGAGGTGGAGATTTTGAGCTCTGGAAAATTGCCTAAGACCCAAACCACAGAATGGACCTACCAACGTAGGTCCGTCCACGGTCATAGGTCAGTGTCGCAGATCAAAACTGCATCCATAAACTTTATTTCCTTTTTATTTGGAACATTTTTTTCTATATATAAGGCCTGTAAACCTCATTTTTGGGTATTAGACCTTATTATTTTAGTTCTAATTTTTGTCTTTGGAGATTTAAGTTGCAACTTTAGCAATTCTTGATTTCCGAAGTTCATTTTGAAGATTTTAACTTTGAAATTCAAGTGAGATTCTGGGTTTCTTCTATTCATTACGTAAGTTCATGATTTCTTCATCTAAAAATATGAATTGTGTTCGTGCTATTATAGGTAAGTAAATCCACAATTAGGGTTGTGGGAACCATGAGCGATTAACAAAGTATGAATAGTAACTAAGTAATTCTTGAATAGTGTTATTGCATGCATTGATAATTCTTTCATTTATTAGTCTTTTTAGCGGTTGCAAACGTTAGAACTTGCCTAACCAAAGAGGTAGTTAATGAGAAAAGAATTATAAACATAGATTTAGTGTGATACTATCTAATAGTCTAATGTCAATTGGTGGATGGTGAAAACTACGCCATACATTGATGTGATGTTTAATAGGAGGTAAAGGTAAGGGTTAGTAAATTATACACACGTAGCCGGACCAAGGTGTGGGCTGAAATTCTCTAGTTGTCGGACCAAGGAATTAGATATACATAACTTATCACTTCGCATGTAATACACTAGGAAAGGATTACTATTACTAGGATTACTGCGTTATGAGCTTATGGGGAACACGTACACCCTAGTTACTTTTTCTCAGTGATAACAACAAAGTTTGAATCTTGCTCACTTGCTCTCTAAACAACAATAAGTTATTTGTTACACAACCCCCCCTCCCTTTTACTGACTTGCCTCAGAAATAATTTGGCTAAACGAATATAATAGTGAGTTAAGTTTAAGTCTAAACCATATTACTCATGGGATCGAACTCAACCTACAAGTTGGATTCTTTACTTGATAACAATCGCTTATACTTCTTTAGGAAGGTGTAATTTGAGCGTATCAAATTTTGGTGCCGCTACCGGGGAATAAGGCTTTTAGATTAAGTTTAACTACATTATTGAACTTTAGTCAATTATTTCCTAATTTTACTTTTTCTATTGTTTTTGTTTCTCTCAAGTTTCTACTCTTGTGTATGCCAAGTACACGGAGTCAAGGTGAACCACTGACTCCTTACGATCTAGAATTGAACAAAACTCTGCGAAAGATGAATAATCAAGGGGTCCAAGTTAATCCTATCGGAGGAAATCTAGGTGATGGAGTTGAGTTTCAGCCTCCTAGGGTTGATAATGAGAAGTTGATGATCAAGGTGGTAATCTATTGGGAGATGCATTGAGAGAACATAATCCACCACAACCAAGGCTGCGTGATAACTATAGGGTCAACTTCAATGCCGCTGAATCTGAAGGACCTATTGTTCTACCTCTTCTACCCCCGACGCATACATTAGTGGTGACGAGCAGTCTGATGCAGATACTTACAGTAAGGGGTTTGTTCTTTGGTATGTCAATAGAGGACCCACATGGGCACATGGCCAATTTAAGGAGTGTTTGCAAAAGTTGTGTTGGTCGACCAGAGTTGGACATAGATGACATTGGGTTAAGATTCTTCCCTCTATCAGTAACCGGAGATGCTGTTGTATGGTTTACTAAGCTTCCTTATAACTCAATTCACATATGGGATCGATTTTGTAAAGTGTTCATGGCAAAATACTTCCCAGTGTCAAAGAAGCTAAACCACAAAGATAAACTCAACAACTTCATTCCGTTACCTGGAGAGTATGTGAGTAGTTTGTGGGACAGGTTCACTACTTTCATAAGAAGTGTTCCAAACCACCGTATTGATGATGAGTCACTGAAGGAGTATTTCTACAGAGGACAACATGGAAACGGTAAGGCGATGCTTGATACTATCACAGGAGGATCATATGGTTAGTGCACTTTTAAGGAGATCGCTAGGAAACTGGAGAAGATTTCTCAGAACAATAAAGCATGGAGCACTCAAAAGTCATACATTGGAAGAAGCACCTTTGTAGTTCAATCTGCACCTAGTCAATCTACTGATGACATACATGAGGAGATGGCTCAGATGAGGACAGAACTTGGGTTGGTGTTGAAGCATGTGAGCGGAGGTATCGAAAAGATAAATGTGGTGAATTACTTGACTATAAATCCCCCACCGGTTGAGGCGTGATACTATGAAGAGGATACTTATGCAGTAAATGATCAGACGGTGGGTTTCCAAGCAAACACCCAAGGTTCCAATTCGGATAATTGGCGCCAAGATCAAGGAAACCAAGGTCGGAACTATGTCAACTACATTCAAGAGGGTCACTATGTCAGGGATAGGAATTACAATCTTGACAAAAACTACAATCGGAACAACTATCGCAACCAAAATGATTGGGGTGGTCCTTATGTGCCTCCACAAAATTGGGAATCTGGTAATAGGGAAACTGGGATAGTATATCACGAAAGGAGGATATGATGCAGAAAATGATGAGAAGGTTTCACTCGACTGATGAGAAAGTGAAGGAGATGTGAAACAACTTGTCTAGTCTTGGTCAAAAATTTGATGCCCATGCCGTATCGATCAAGCAATTTGAGAAGCAAATGAATCAGTTGTCTACTACAGTGAACCCAAGTCAGTGTAACACCCCAGAAGTTCTAAGACTTAAGTTAGAGCCTCACCTTATGAATAATGACTTAAAAATAGTTAAACTGATGTTTCTAAACCTAAATTAATGCAATTGACTTGGTTTGGAAGAGTAATAGTCTAAACGTCAAGAAACGACCACGACGTCCGAAAACTAGAGAAGAATGCGTCCTAGTGTGTCCTTAGGTATTGGGCAGGTTTGGGAGTGTCGTATGATGGTATAATCTTGTAAAAAGGTTTAAATTAGGTAAATATATGTTTGTAGGGTCAAAACAATAGAATACGATGCCCCGGGGCCACCCTAAGGGGACCCTGAGGAGGACCCCAACCTTGGCCAAGCAAGCTGCCATGGCAGCTTGCAAATTGCACTTGGAGAGAATAGCTCCGCATCGTGGACTAGCTCCCCCAAGGAGCAAGAATTTAGTTCGTGATGCGGTCATGTCGTAGACTCTACTGTCTCAAAATTTAATTTCAAATAACTTCAGGGAACAGCTCCACGTCGTGGACTTGTTCCGTGACGAAAATGCAGAAATTCAGAAATCGATTTTTACTTCATTAAAGAGTCCAACTAAGGTAGGGGTATTTAGGGTACTTTAGGAGACATGTATATAATGATTTTTAAGTCAATTTACCATACTTTTATCACGCATACACAAAACCCCAAAGATCAAAACCTAAAGTTCCTCCTTGTCTCTACTCTCTCTCACTCTCTCTTCTCAAGAACTCCATTGAAGAAGAATGGATCTTCAAGAAGAAGACCAACTCTCCAAGGTTTCAACTTGGATTTTTGTGGTTAATTCGTCAATAAGGTATGTTTACTTATCATTATTGGGATTCCTTTCTCCAAGATGCCCCTTCAAGATGAATTTCAAAATCTCCAAATTTCTTGGTTTCAATCCAAAAACGTGGGTCTTCTTTCTAAAGTGAAATTGATGTTATAAAATGACTTTGATTATTTTTATATGAACAATTATGGATCAATTTATGTTGTATTGGTGGTTTCATGAAGAATTCACCATGGGACCCATGTTTCTTCTTATTTTCCTAATTCTAACCCTAGTTTGTGTTGGAGGCTATGAATTGAATGTGATGTTATGTAATTCATGTTTGTATGATGATTCTACCCTAGGTTATGTATAATTTCTATGAAATTAGGGTTGGGTCTTTGAATGAAGCCTTGAAGTCTATGAAGGGAATATGTCAATTGCGTATATTGATATTGATTATGTTATTTCTTCATGAATTACCTTGTATTATGTATTGGTTATGAATTGTTTGGTAATTGAAGAATGAATGTCCCATAAAGGGCAGGAAGGTACGAAGGTTAATTCTTCTTTGAACTCAAGTATGGAAGGTGAATTACTTAGATTGTAATGATGTTATACCTAATGTGTTATTGTGGTGTTGATGACCTAATTTCCTCATCCTTAACCCTCTACACTTGAATTAGCTATGAAGTATGTATGTATGTTATGGTATGATTGCTATATGATTGAAAGGTAGTTCTCATGATTATAGTGTAATGTAAACTGAAAGGTTTACTCACTTGCTTAGTGTTTCTATAGTGAAAGGATTGTTACTCACGTATGAACACATATGAGCTATTATGGTAAGATGTCTACATAATAATCTAGTAAAGGCTAATGTGAACTTATGTGATGACTAAAGATGATTACAAAAGGGAATTATATACTTAGCACCGAAAGGGCATGTAAATGAGATGGGGTCTCATGTTTAGTAAGTCTGGCTCCCCACATGGGTTTCCTCAAGTTTAGCAAGTCCGGATTACCCACGGTATGTGTTGTCTCATGAGATGGAAACCCCCACCTTTAGTAAGTTAGGGTTTCTAGAAGCCATCTCCTTGACCCTTAACTATGTGCCCACATAAGACTCTAGCTTAGTGGATCCACCTAGATAGCTATGTATGAATGGTTACACCTGAGGCAAGAGTTAGCCCTCTCTTTTCGGTGTGGGAGTAGAACACCGGATTCCATGTAGCTCTCATGGTCTATTTCGGTTAATGCGATATTTCCCTAATGTAAAAGTAAATGAAGGTATGAAAGGTGTGAACTCTTACTAGGGCTTTATTAAGGGTTTCTACGTAGTGTAAGGGAGGGTATGAGACTTCTCTTGCACATTGCACTTTTGGGATCCTAAGAGATGGTTATAGTAGTGTTCTCTTATGATTATGATAATTACGACTTATGTATGTTGAAGCTATGTTATGTATGATCATTATTAATATGGTAAGTTATGATGAATGTATGCATGAAGTAGGTTGCTTAATGTGATACTTGGCTTTGAATAGGGTTATGGGGTACTATTCTTTGGATTGCACTAGTATTGCTTGGGTTGTTTACATGTTGGGATGATATTATGTTGGTTTGAACTATGATGCTTACTTTGTGTGCATATTGAATTTACTTGGTAAAAAGCATGTTTTGACTAAATGTTCCTTTTATGCATGTTTCAATGGTTTTAATGCATAGTAGACATACTTAGTACGTGTGTTGTACTAACCCATATTCTTTACCCTTTTCCCCAAACATTTAGGTTCGGGCCGTTGAGGATTCAAGCTTACTTCTCACGACACTTGGAGTTGCTTCCCCAAGTCGGTGAGTCCTCAAGTCCGAGGACCCCTATGATCTAGATTCTATGTTTAGTTCTTTTCTTATGTTGAAAGACATTGTTGTACTTTCCCATTTCAAGACGTCTTATGGATGTAAGGGCAAAGTCCCATTTTCGATACTTCTATGTCTAGATGGTACATTGTGGCGAAGTTAGATTATGTTTTTCATATATGAAGTGAAGTTGAACTTCCAAAGTAAAAGTTTTAAATTTTTCGTGATTTTATTCTATGATATATGCTATGACGAATGCTAAGGGCTTGAATAAGACCTCTTCGAGGTCGAATACGTTGGTAACGACTAGGGGTTTCTCTCGGGTAGTTACAACTATGATAATGCTAAGGGCTTGTATGCGACCCCTTCGGGGTCAAGTACGCTATGTCACGTCTAGGGGGTGCTCTCGGGGCGTGACAACAATAGTCTATTACGAATGAAATATAAGAAACTTCTAAACACTTGTCCTCAATCTATGAGGACATACCCTTCTTTTGACTTGGAAGAATCTTAAGTACAAGCTTCAACTAGAGAGAAAGCACTCAAAGGCCAGAACCTACATTTGTAGTAAAATAAGAGAAATATGGGTTAGCACAATTAAGTACTAAGTATGATAGCCATGCAAAAACATGCTTAAAACGGACATTTTATTTGAACGCCATGAATATGCCAATTCGATAAAACTTTATGAACATAAGCATAAGAGGCATAATATCCAAACATAACCAACATACAAGTCATATCTTCGCATTTGAACATAATCAACATGTAAACCCATTCACATTAAGCCTTCACCTCAAGTAACCATCAAGCTATACTTTGTGCAATGTATGAATAGTGTCCCATACCACTATCCACACTAAGTACCACCTCAAGGTCACCAAAAGTGTACTTACCATTCAACCTTTACATCTTTACACAATACTTAATCATATGAGACATAAACATTACAGAAGTCATATCAACACATTAGGACCGTCATCTAAGATAACCTTAAGTCATACTTGTTGATATACAGTGAATTTACGGTATTTTTGAAACATTTCACTTAAGAGTTGTGTGTGTCTAGGGCCATTTTTGTATTGGTATTAATGTGCTTTTATGATATATGCAGGAAATAAGTTCGGACGTGGAAATGTAGAGACACAGTTGGAGAATTGTGCAGAAAAGGGCATCTACGGAAGTGACCTATGGACCATAGGTCTAGTCACGTTCCATAGGTGGTAGGCATAGATGGAAAAGCAAGGCTTGAAGGAAAAAACAGGGAATTCTTGATAAAGTGTAGAACCATGGTTACAAATGACTGACCGTAGGTCGACCTACGGATCATCCTGCAATTTCGTCATTTCAGAGAAAGGAGTTCCAGTACCTGTTTTCAAAAGTCTAAGTATGGAGCTACGGAAGAGGATCAATGGACTGTGGATTGAACCACGGTCCGTCCTGTTGAGTTGTTGATTGTTATTGAGAGGTGGAGATTTTGAGCTCTGGAAAATTGCCTAAGTCCCAAACCATGGAAGGGACCTACAGACATATGGCGGTTTAGGGATCCCACAAATTAAATTGTGGCGATTTCTAAAAATGCTACAATTACCCTTGCCACGAGCATATTTGCAACGGTTTTAGTAAACTCCCATGACGTCCCCCCGTAAAATGACTTTGAGATTTGTGGAGGTTTTTCAGAATCATTTTGTGACAGTTTAGAACCTTCATAGTATGATCTCAATATTTTAAAAATTAAATTTGTGTGGATTTAAATTTGCCATGACATGAGATTAATATTTAAATATATAATTTGATTTGTGGAATCTTACAAAAAAAATATTTATTATTATTATTATTATTATTATTATTATTATTATTATTATTTTAACAATAAATGTGGAACTTGATTTACATCAGGTCTTCAATAGAATGAATAATTTTTGTAAATAACACATTTAAAGCAAATCAAATTTCATTAAATAAATTTGTATTAATAAGTTTCACAAATTCAAATTATATCAAATAAAAATAATCCAAACTTTCGTATAACAACTTCAACATTACAATTTTAAATCCTTTAAAATCTACATCAAAATAAATATCGAAATATTCTATAGCATGTATTTATTTAGTGATTTAAGTTGTTGTCATCCAATATTTTTATCCAAAGTGAAATAAGCTCAATCTCTACATCTGAAACAATAAAAATATTATACATAATTAGATAAACAAATATTGATACATATATCTTCGTACATTAAAAAAAGCCAATTCATTTCAAACATAAATTCATTTAAAGTTTTGCTTTGACAAAAAACTATACGATTATGTATTTGATGTTCTCTCTTATAAAATAATAATAATAATAATAATAATAATAATAATAATAATAATAATAATAACAATAAATAATAATAATAATAATAATAATAATAATAATAATAAATAATAATAAATAATAATAATGATAATAATAATAATAATAATAATTTGAATAATAATGACTTCATGACTATTCCTATGTAAGCACAAACTAAATTTATATTTTTCAAAATCATGTCAAGATGTTCATTCTATTTAACATGTTGGTTCAAATATTTCTCACTTTTGATAATTTACAAGTTAGACTTTCTTCTTTTGACCTTATTTTGTTTTTTCATTTACCATAAAAATAATTATAACTTCAACAATTTTCCGTATTGAATAAGTTATATTGATATCGATCACAATCTATTATGCAAAATCGTCCTTTAATTTGTAGTAGTCAAATACAATCAAGAGTAAAATGATAACATCATCCTTAACTAAACAAAAATAAAATTGAGGCTTACCATAAATCAATCAAAGATTGGGTATGAATTACTTTACGATGGGGTAGAATTTAAACAAATTTTTGGGTTATTATACTATTATTATCAATTAGCTCAATTTTTACTTTTGTTTTATGTTTTTCCCATCCTTCTAAAGGATCTTCACTATATAATAATTCTAACTTATCTTGAATTATTTTTACTTTATCTATAGAGAATATAATTAATTCTATCTTAGGGTCTTCTTCTTTTATATTTTCTAATTTTTGTGTAATTTTTTCACTTCCTTTTATCCATTCTGTTGTTTTTCGTTTTTTGTTATTTACTCTTTT
>JAJOOO010023312.1:0-16166 GCA_029582685.1 Solanum piurae | reverse complement strand
TTGTGGCAAATGCTTTAATTTTATAGCTATAATTTTTTTAATTTGTAGCTAAATGCAAGTATCATTGCCACAAGATTAAAAATATAAAATAGCCACAAATTTTAAATTTTTATAGCAAATAAATCAAGTCATTTGCTACAATAGAATATACTGTGTCTACAATATAAAACTTGCTATGGATTTAATTTGTTGTGGCAAAAGAGTAAAATTATTTTGCTACAAGTATATATTTTGTAGCAAGAATTTTTTACTATTATAGCTACAACTCAATTTTTTTAGTAGCTATAAGTATTAGTCCTTAGCCACAGATCATGTAAAGTCTGTAGCTAACTTTTAGCCACCCTACATCTTGCCACGAATGCTATGAAAAAATATTTTATAGCTAAAGTGCTTAGCTACGGAAAATTTCATATTTAGCTACAATGTGTTTTGTAGCTTTAAATGCATTTTCTTGTAGTGGGAGTTCGACAAGATGTGGCTGATACGTCTAGAATTTGTGAGTTCCTAAGGATGAATCCTCCAAGCTTCACTGGTTCAAGTGTCACTGGGGATCCGGAGAACTTTGTTGAAGAGCTTCATAAGGTTTTTGAGATTATGCATGTTGTTGATGTTGAGAGAGTGGAACTAGTTGCATACCAACTGAAGTTGCTAGAATCAGGTTTGACCAATGGAAGAACGGTAGAGCTGAGGGTGCACCGATTGTGAATTGGGTTGTGTTCGATAGTGCTTTCATAGGGCATTTTGTTCCCCGTGAGCTAAAAGAGGATAAGGTAAGAGAATTCCTCACTATTAAGAAGGAATTTTTGAGCGTTGACGAGTACATCCTTATGTTCACCCAACTTTCTTGTTATGCCCCGGAGATGGTTACTGACATGAGGAGCAGGATGAGTTTGTTCGTTGCTGGGTTGTCTCGTCTGTCAAGCAAAGAGGGAAAGGCAGCTATGTTGATAGGAGATATGGATATGCAAGACTAATGATCCATGTGCAACAGGTTGAGGAACATAAGCTAAGAGATAGAGAGGAGTTTCAGAACAAAAAGGCTAAGACATCAGGGAATGAGTTCGGGTCATCCTTCCAACAAAAGAAAAAAGGGCCTGCTCCATCATCTGCTAGTGCACCTACACCAAGGAACAGAGGTGAGTTCAATAATAAGAATTCACATAATTTTAGAGCTAGACTTGCACAGTCTCAAGGTAGTGTAGGACAAGGAGGTTATTAGTCTCCTACATGTGCTAACTGTGGTAGGAACCATCCAGGAACGTGTCGTGATGGCTCCACTGGTTGCTTCAAGTGTGGTCAAGAGGGTCACTTCATGAAAGAGTGTCCTAAGAATAGGTAGAGCGGTGGAAATAGGGGCACTAAAGCCCAATCTTCTTCAGTTGCTCCACCAGACAGAGCTGCACCTAGAGGAGCTACTTCAGGGATTGGCGGAGGAGCAAACTGTGTATATGCTATCACTAGTCGCCAAGAGAAAGAAAATTCTCCAGATGTTGTCACTAGTATGATCAAAGTCTTCACTTATGATGTTTATACTTTGCTAGATCCAGGAGCGAGACTATCTTTTGTGACTCTTTATATTGCCATGAACTTTGATATTCTTCCTGAGCAACTTCTTGAGCCCTTCAGTGTTTCTTCACCTGTTGGAGAGTGTATTCTAGCTTAGAGAGTTTATCTTGATTGTACTATTTTCGTCAATCACAAGAACACCATGGCTGACTTAGTTGAGTTAGATATGGTAGATTTTGATGTCATTCTAGATATGGACTGGCTTCATGTCTGTTATGCCTCAGTCGATTGTAGAAGTCGAGTTGTTAAGTTCCAATTTCCTAATGAGCCAGTTTTTGAGTGGAGGAGTAGTTCAGCAGTGTCTATGGGTCATTTTATTTCGTGCCTTAAGGCGAGAAAGTTAGTTTCCAAGGGTTGTGTCTATCACTTAGTCAGAGTTAATGACCCTAGTCTTGAGATACCTCTTATTCAGTCAGTTTCAGCTGTTAGTGAGTTTCCGAAGGTCTTTCCAGACGAGCTTCCTGGAGTTCCTTCTAAGAGAGAAATAGACTTCGGGATATATATTCTTCCCGATACTCATCCTAGCTCTATTCCACCACATAGAATAGCTCTAGCAGAGTTGAAAGAGTTAAAAGAGCAATTGAAAGAACTTCTTTAGAAAGGTTTTATTCGATCGAGTGTCTCACTTTAGGACTCTCCGGTCTTATTTGAGAAAAAGAAAGATGGTTCTCTTAGAATATGTATAGATTACTGACAGTTGAACAAGGTTACTAACTTCATGTATCAGGACACTACTTTGGTTCAAGTGCCAACGATCGCGTGTAGTGATATAACCCAACCAAGGGTTGGGATCGTTCCCACAGGGAGTCGTTTCGGGAATTAATAGAAAAGTAAAATCAAGTTCTAATCAATCATAACTATAAACGTTATCGAATACAAATATACTCAATCTAAGGGGTGACACAAACGTCAATTATCAATGGGGGGTTGTATTAACTAATCAACAAAAATGACAAAAATATAAGGACACGAGATAGGGAGACAGAATTATTGGGATGTGATAGTTGTCAAAAAATGTTCTGCGAAGGATCACTCAGCACAGTTAGTCGGGATCGCCGATGCACTCGGCGATCCACCCTTTGGTCTGCTTCATCGCCTTTCAGTTCTTGCCTTCAGCATCTTCGTGTTTTGAATCATTGGGCGATATAGTACTGCTTCGAGGAACTGTTCGGTGACACGCCGACTGCTCATTTTCATCACCGACTTGATCTTTTCCTTCAGGGCTCAGCACACTGGAACTTTGTCTGAGGTTAAGGCCTTTTGGCGACTCGCCGAATGCATTAGGCAATCCTCGTGCCTTCTTTTCTTCATCTTTTCAGCCGTTTTGTTCCTTTTTGCCAAGTAGTGTCCATGCTTTGCCTCGAACTCCAAATACGTGAAATTTAGGATTTACATCAGTTATTGAGACAAAATATGCATTTGAGGCACTAATTCTATTAAAATAAAGCCCTAAATGAGTCCAAATTGTGGACTCATCAACATCCCCAACTTAAATTTTTGCTTGTCCTGAAGTAAAACTCAAGTTCGGTAGTTCAAAAAGGATGTCTCGAACAGTGCTACACAAGACGCAATCATGAATGCACACACAAGACTCAATTTACTCATGCGAAGATCAAATGTGCACTCAAAGTTTCAAGTTGTGACACACAATTATCAAAGAATCTCAAGCTCACTATACTTGCTTCGAATGCAAGTTCGAGCTCAACAAAGGTATTCAAATGTCCTCACACAAAGAATGATTTCATATTGACACACAATGGTTTAATAATTTAAAGTTATGGAATCAAATGCAACGCTCACTCTCACAAAGAAGAACACAATGCATGCTTTCACCAATAGGTTTGCCCGTATTTTCCAATCAACAATTGGTTTAGCTCACTCGAGATCAAAAAGGTATTTTCAAGGCTTGTAATGGGGCTGAGTGCAAAGGTATGGTCATTTAGGCTCAGTGACTTTATTCCTCGTGAAATGTGGTGCTTTCAACACTCTATTTCCTCTTCTTTCATCATTTTCTTTGGTGCTCATAATTCATCTCATTATTCACTTCCATGGATTATTCGGAACCCCCTTTCTTTTTACATTTCTCATAACTTTATTTCACAACTTTTTCTTTTTTTTCTTTTCTTTTCGCTTCTTTTTCCGTATAGAGGGGTTCCATTTTTTCCAACACCATGGGTTAAAGGGGACTTTTCTTGCACTTTTGACTTGCCTTCTCTTTTCACCATACCCCCAACTTAGGCTTTTGACCTAAGTTGGCTATTCAATCAACCACAAATCACGAGGATTATGGGTAGTGGATTTAAGAAAGGTCATGTTTTCATCAAGTTTCTTCCAAAGAAAGGTAAAGGTTCAAGGAGTTTTCAAAAGAGGTTCACACACTCACAAGGTAGGCCACAAAAGAGGTATATGTCAAATTGGCTCACAGTCTTCGCAGTTGCCTAAGATCATATCAAGAGATAGCCTTACTTAGTCGACCGGACCAACAGGGCAAATTCTAGGTGTTATCATGCATGGTTCACAGTAATCTCATCACACAAGGCATCGACACCAAAGTCAAACAAGACTCCACACTCTAGCTAGTGTGCAACGTTCATTGCAAGAGAATCAATTTGATACTTGGCTAATCACAACGAGATGCAAAGAGTTCACATATTGACTATGCAACTTCATTTGGCCTCATCGTAGTCGCACATTCATGTTTGTTCGATTATGAGCACTATTCGAGTCATCGTTATTGATCAAAACCGATACTCAAATTTGCAAGAGAACAACCACATTCAATACATACAAGAGGTGGGGGAAAAAATTCAGAAGGGTCAAAAATCATTTTCAATTAAGAACAAGGAGCCACAAGCTTAAACCTTTCACAAAAAGCAGTACAACACAAATTTAGCACAAAGCCCAAATAGATAAACAAAACAAGAGTCATAATCAACACACAAAGGTGGGCCTCACCCCACAACAAATAAAAAGGATTTGTCCTCAAATGAAAAAATAAAAATTATCCAACAGTGAAATAAAGCAACCCAAAGAGGGAGGTAAAGAGGGGATCTTGTCTGCCCGCTCTGTCTGTCTGGGCATCAGTGCCCGATGCCTCACCCTGAGCCTGTGCATCAGTGCCCAAGGTCACCTCAGGAGGAATAGTAGTACCAAATTCACCAAGTTCTGTTGAGTGTGAGTCCGCTAGAAAGATATGCACCGCCCTGCAGAATCCCCAGGCCCATGAAGGAATATTAGGGTCTAGGGTAATGATCTTCCTGGCAGAAGTGGGCCTCTTGCTCTTGCCTTTCCCAGTAATTGTGGGTAGTTTCGTAGCATTGCCTTTCGACGTAGATGTATCCTCATTTATCGCAATCCCTTTGGACTTCTCTTGGGCTGGTGTTATTCTTTCAGCAGCTTTTGATTTAGTCGTGTCTGCAAAATTTCGAAGAGAAGTTAGAAAAACTTAAACAAAAGCACAGCAGAATAATTTCAGACAGATTCGCCAAATAAGAGGGCGAATCACCGAATTTCTTAGGCGAGCTAGATCGAGCTCACCAAAGGAATTAGCTCTAAAAAATGTAGCAAGTAGGCGATGGGGGCAACCACTCGGCGTGTCGCCGATAGCTTTCGGCGAACAAGGACAGGCTCGTCGAAAGTTCCAGTGCATAAAGGTTCAGGGGTGCAGACAAAGGGTGAAAGAAAAGCCTTTGAGCGAGTCGCCGAGTGCTTTTGGTGACCTCAGGCTTCTCGCTGAAAGTTATAGACTTCAACTACTCACTTAGTAAGAAATTAAAGGCGAGATGGGGACACTAGGCGAACCGCCGAGTGGTTTGGTGAGCTCGACCGAGCTCGCCAAACGACCCAACGTGCCTACCTTCAACCCACTTTCTCAAATTCAACCCCGCAACCTCCAAAAATAAAATCAAAACATGCACTAGTTCAATTAAGCTCAGACTCATAACACTCAAACACAACCCCTCAAATTTTAATCCAATTTAAGGCATACAATTATGGGATTTCAACAGTCACATCTACTCGAGCAAGATTATCAAATTAAATCATGCATGTAAATAATCTAATCCTATCAGGTAGGATCAGAACACTTCAACAAGATCAGGCTATTGCAAATGAGTATAATTTCGATAAAATAAACTTGGGGCATAGAAAACCAACCTTTGATGTTGATAAAGAGAAGATTAAAACACTAGGCGGCAATGTAATCCAACTACGAGCAAAAATCAACACTAAAAATACTCTAAAAATGCGAAAATATAGGAACTAGCGTGCGGGTGTGAGTTTGGGAAGATAAAAAGTGAGGGAAAGTGAATGAGTTCGAAACTTTTAAACCTTTGGCCTGCAAAACCATCCAATTTTCACCCATTCGGCGATGTTAGTTGAGCTCGCCTATCCTCTCGATGATTCACCGAGAGTTCATTTACCTCGCCGAATTTTACAGAACCTCCAGTTAGTGTGGGGATCCCAACGGCGGTCTCCGTCGAGATCGCCGACATGGTCGGCAATTCGCCAATAATTTCCTAGGCTCGCCGAGTTTTACAGACTCCAATTTGAAGATGTCTTGAGTCAAATGGCGGATTAGGTCAGGCTCGCTGACTGGACCCGTTGCTCGCCACCCTGCACTTTTTCGAAAACTTTCCACACTTCAACTTGTACAAACAACACACCATTATTTTACCAAAACACAAATAAAAGCAATAAGGTAGGTTTTGGGTTGCCTCCCAAACAGCGCCTTAGTTAACATCGCAGCACGACGCATGTCTCCATTCAAACCTCGTATCGGGGTTAGCAATAGTATCACAAGGCGACCCCTTTTTGTGCTGTGAGTAGAGATAAGACAGCATTTGGCCTATTTGGGCGTCTTGTAGTTGGATTATCATGGAATTGGATGTCGTCATCTGATTCAACATTTTGACATTCTCTTTTATCTCAGTCAACACTCTATCTTGTTCTTCGATTTTGTGTAGAATGAGTGAGAGGACCTCTCCATGTTGTCCACCCTCATGTTGCTTCAGCTTTTTACACTTTCGAGGGGGAAGGTATTTGCTCTTCTGTTTAGACCTTACTTCTAACTTCATTACCTTCTTGGATAGATCATCCAATTGAATCAGCAATGATGCCCATTCTTGGTCCTTTTCTGCTTCCTTGTTGGCTTTAACCATACCATCAAGGTGTTGGGCTACCACTTCATAGGGTTGTTTTGTCAAACACCCTGTAAAGAGTTGATCAACAATGCTTCTATTTTCGGAACCAATGCCTCTATAGAAGCATTCTAGCAGCACTTTATCAGGAATCCCATGAGCTCGGCACTGCTGTAGTAATGCCTTAAACCTAGGCCACATCTCATGGATAGTTTCACCCCCACCTGTTTGAACGTTAGGAGGTTGTCCCTAAGATGCAATAATTTCAACGGGGGTAATCCGTTTGATACCCAGAATTACCATTTACACTCATCGTCCCTGTTGAAATACACAAACAAGCAAAACACAACTAAAAATTAAGTAAGTAAACTACGACTAACAAGAACAAAAATCCTACTTAACGACAAATTCTCAACTAACACCACTCCCCGGTAGCGGTGCCATTTTGACTTCACGTATCAGGACACTACTTTGGTTCAAGTGCCAACGATCGCGTGTAGTGATATAACCCAACCAAGGGTTGGGATCGTTCCCACATGGAGTGGTTTCGAGAATTAATAAAAAAGTAAAATCAAGTTCTAATCAATCATAGATATAAACATTATCGAATACAAACATACTAAATCTAAGGGGTGACGCAAGCGTGAATTATCAATGGGGGTTGTATTAACTAATCAACAAAAACGACAAAAATATAAGGACACAAGATAGGGAGACGGAATTCTTGGGATGTGATAGAAATATGGGATAAAAGAAACTATCGGGTCAATGCTATTGATAGTACATCACTGAATATTTGTAACTAGGCTAGACTTTAGTGGGGGTAAATTCTCTCTCGAGCAACTTACCCCGAATCAACTCAATTTCTCTCGAACACCGAGTTGCCACTTTTAAGCACAGCCTCCGCCTTAGCCCATTCACTCTCTCAAGCTGAAAGTGTGGGAGAGGGCCTAGGATTCACTCTCTGGAGTTGAATCCACGACGATCCAATAACCACTGGCTATCGATTTAGTAGTCTTAGTTTTAAAACCTCTCTCTCGAGCAAGCCAAAAACACTAAGATGAAATCGTATTTCCAACTACAATCTCATTAAGTTCAAACACAACTACTAAACGAAATCACATTTAAACAGTGAATATACCAATAATAAGCAACACCCAATAGTAAAGCTAACCCATATTCACAAAATCACACCCCAAGAATTGGAGTTTTAGCTATACATAGAGAAAATGAAGAAAATGATACCAAATCAAAGTAACCTCAACTAGGTATGATTTATATTCACTTTAAACGAGTCTAAGATGAAAAATCTTCAACACCCACTTCCAATTTCTTGGAATTGGAAGTCTTCAAATCTTCAAAAGCTAAGCAAAATATTCTCTACTTGAAAACTTAGAAAATAAAATGTTGTATCTGAAATTGCATACTAAAATAAAAATTCAAACTAGTATTTATAGTTGTCAAAAAATGTGCTGCGAAGGATCACTCAGCACAGTTAGTTGGGATCACTGATGCACTCGGCGATCCGCCATTTGGTCTGCTTCATCGCCTTTCAGCTCTTGCCTTCAGCATCTTCGCATTCTGAATCATTGGGCGATATAGTACTACTTCGCAGAACTATTCGGCGACACGCTGACTGCTCATTTTCATCGCCGCTTTATCTTTTCCTTCAGGGCTCAGCACACTTGAACTTTGGCCGAGGTTAAGGCCTTTCGGTGACTCGCCGAATGCATTAGACGATCCTCAGGCCTTCGTTTCTTTGTCTTTTCAGCCGTTTTGTTCCTTTTTGCCAAGTAGTGTCCATGCTTTACCTCAAACTCCAAATACCTTAAACTTAAGGATTTACATCAGTTATTGAGACAAAATATGCATTTGAGGACACTAATTCTATTAAAATAAATCCCTAAATGAGTCCAAATTGTGGAATCATCAGTTATTATCAGGATTGAGTATCCTCTTCCGAGAATTGATAATCTCTTCAATTTACTTTAGGGTGCCACTTGTTTTTATAAGATAGACCTCAGATATGGCTATTATCAGTTGAGAGTAAGAGAAAGTGATATCCCTAAGAAAGCTTTCAAGACCCGCTATGGTCATTATGAGTTTCTAGTTATGTCATTTGGCTTGACTGATGCTCCTACAACATTCATGGACCTTATGAACAGAGTATTCAAGCCTTATTTAGATATGTTTGTTAGTGTATTCATTGATGACATTCTAATCTATTCGAGGAATGAGGAAGATCATGATAGTCATCTCAGAATAGTCCTTCAAACTCTAAAGGATAAGGAGTTATATGCTAAATTTTCTAAGTGTGATTTTTGGCTTGAGTCTGTAGCATTCTTAGGCCATATTGTTTCCTATGATGGAATTAGAGTTAACACCCAAAAGATAGAGGCAGTGCATAACTGGCCTAGACCCACATCTCCAACCGACATTAGGAGTTTCTTGGGATTGGCTGGCCATTATAGGAGGTTCGTCGAGTGGTTCTCATCTATTTCATCTCATTTGACCAAGTTGACTCAGAAACCAGTTAAGTCTCAATGGTCTGAAGCTTGTGAGAAAAGCTTTCAGGAATTGAAAAAGTGGTTGACTACATCCCAAGCATTGACCTTACCAGAGGTTACGCAAGGCTTTATGGTATATTGTAATGCGTCCAGAGTCGGTTTGGGTTGTGTGTTAATAAAGAACGGCAAGGTTATAGCCTACACCTCCAGACAGCTTAAGATTCACGAGAAGAATTAACCAACCCATGATTTAGAGTTGGCTGTCATAGTATTTGCTTTGAAAATATGGCGTTATTATCTTTATAGTTTTCATGTAGATGTGTTCACCGATCATAAGAGTCTTCAGTATGTGTTTAGTCAAAGAGAGTTTAATCTCAGACATAGAAGGTGGTTCTAGTTAATCAAGGATTATGACATGAGTATGATCTATTACCCAGGTAAGGTTAATGTTGTTGCCAATGCCTTCAGCAGATTGTCTATGGGTAGTACCACCCATTTTGAGGAAGAAAAGAAAGAGTTAGCTAAACATATGCACAGACTTGTGTGATTAGGAGTTTACTTAATGGATTCCAACGAAGGAGGAGTAGTGATGATGAATGGGGCTGAATCATCATTAGTGTCCGAAGTTAAAGAGAAGCAAGACCAAGATCCTATTTTGCTGGAATAGAAGGAAAATGTCCATAAGCAAAAAGTGATGGCTTTCGAACAAGGGGGAGATAGTGTATTGAGGTATCAAGCTAGATTGTGTGTACCAAAGGTGGATGAACTTCAAGAGAGGATTATGGAGAAAGCTCAAAGCTCCACATATTCTATCCATCCGGATTCCATAAAGATGTATCGTGATTTTAGGGAAGTCTATTGGTGGAGTAGTATGAAGAAAGGTATTGCAGAATTTGTTTCTAAATGCACGAATTGTCAACAAGTAAAGGTAGAGCACCAAAGGCCCGGCGGTATGGTTCAGAATATAGAGATTCTGAAATGGAAATGAGAGATGATCAATATGGACTTTATTACAGGTTTGTCGCGGTCTCGCATGAAGCATGATTCCATTGGGTGATTGTAGATCGAATGACTAAATCAGCTGACTTTTTTCCAGTAAAGACTACCCATTCAGCAGAGGATTATGTCAAGTTATATCTTTAAGAGATAGTTAGACTTCATGAAGTTCTAGTGTCCATTATTTCGGATAGAGGTGCACAATTTACTGCACAATTCTGAAAGTCTTTCCAGAAAGGTTTGTGTTCGAAAGTGAATTTGAGTATTGTTTTTCATCCTCAGACTGATTGTCAAGAAAAGCGCACCATTCAGACTTTAGAAGATATGTTGAGGGCTTGTGTCATCAATTTCAAGGGTAATTGGGATGATCACCTACCTCTCATTGAGTTTTCTTATAATAATAGTTACCACTCTAGCATCCAAATGGCTCCGTATGAAGCTCTTTATGGGATAAGATGAAGATCTCCTATTGGATGGTTTGAGGTTGGTGAAGCTGGGTTGATAGGACCAGACTTAGTTCATCAATCTATGGAGAAAGTGAAGGTTATTCAAGAGAGATTGAAAACAACACAGAGTCGTTATAAATCCTATACAGATGTTAGGAGAAGAAACTTAGAGTTTGAAGTAGATGATTGGGTTTACTTGAAAGTTTCACCCATGAAGGGTGTTATGAGATTTGGTATAAAGGGGAAACTTAGTCCCCGATATATTGGTCCTTACAGAATATCCAAGAGGATCGGTAACGTGGATTATGAGTTGGAGCTACCGCAAGAGTTAGCAGTGGTCCATCCAGTATTTCACATTTCTATGTTGAAGAAGTGTATGGGCGATCCTTCACTTATCATACCTACCGAAGATATTGGTATTAAGGATAGTTTATCTTATGAGGAGGTTCCCGTTCTGATTTTAGATCGCCAAGTTTGCAAGTTAAGAACCAAGGAAGTAGCATCACTGAAGGTTCTATGGAGGAATCAGTTTGTTGAGGAAGTTACTTGGGAAGCGAAGGATGACATGAAGAAGAGGTACCCACATCTCGTTAAGTCCGGAGAAAATCCAAACTAAGGTACTAATCTTTTCTTGGCATTTGTTTTAAGGTGGCATGTTGTATTTATATTTTGCTTATTGGGTGTTTGAGCTAAATATTAGATGTTACACCCTTAACCTACTAAGAGTAATCTCATTCGAGGATGAATGTTCCCAAGGGGGAGATATAGTAACACCCCGCTATTTGAAAGAGCTAGAATTAGAAAGAACCATTTTTGGAAAGAATGAAAATTTTGAAATTTGGCAAGTTATGTTAAGTATGAGTTTTGGGTCAACTTCAAACGACCATAACTCCTAGTACAAGATGATTTAGGTGGGCTACAAGTTATCAAATGAAAGGTCTTTGAATTATCTTTCCAACGCCAATGAGTTTGCTAATTTTTGAGTTCATATTAAGGAGATATGTCCGTTTGAAGTCGGGCTTTCCGAATAAGGAAAGTCACCCGGATTTAAGAGGGGTATTTTGGTCTTTTCATTACCCAATAAATTTATTTCATTTTTAGTAATTAATTAGGGGTCTAAACTTATTTTGTTCAGTTTACACCATCATAATTACGCTGGAGCTTTGAGAGAAGAGAAAAGAGGAGTAAAGAGGAGAAAAGTCAAGGGGTTCTTGGAGATTTCCTGCAGAATCGAAGTCGTTTCACCAAGGGTTGATCCCTAAAGAGGTATGTGAGTTCACATAGCATTGGGTTCGTTCACCCACGCGCCAATAATGTTAATTTTAGCGTTAAATTCTTTCTAGAAAGTTGAAGGTTGATGTTCTTGAATTGTGTTCCTAAAATTGACTTTTGTTCTTGAGATTGGGATAAGATTGGTGAGTTCTTGAGGAAATCATGTCAATTTTAGAGTTGTGTTTGATTAGATTATTGTGTACATGTATTGGGTATCTGAATCTAAAGAGAATTTGAGGGGGGAAATAGAATTTAGTCAAATTAAGATCAGAAAATAAGTTGGAAATTTGTCGAGTTAGCGTGAAGAGGGGCAGGCACAACGCGCCCCAGATGCGCTAGAGGGGCTGGGGCGGTGAGCTAGTAGTGCGCCAAGATTGAGCCTCTAAACTTTAGGGTCTAGCGCCCCGCACCAGCAGAGCTCCCGGGACGTCTGCCCCCACCTTTTTTCCGTCATTTAGCCCGTTTGAGTCCTTCTAAAGTGTACTAATGATTCCTATTGATTCTAACTACTCTAAATGACTTCTAAACATATAGAAATCATCCGTAAATATGAATCATAACCTTGAATCCATAAATTCAAATTCAAGGTAGAACTAAGAGTTAAGTTTTGAAAATTCTTCGAGTCATTTTAAGAAGTCTTTCTACAATCTTTTAAACTTGTTTTAAGACATGAGCATTGAGTTGAGCAACAGTAAGAGTGAACTTCATATTCTTTAAAACGTTATATAGGAACTAAGTATTTCCAAAGAGTAAATATTTTCACATTTAAGATAAGAGGAAACACCAATTTCCAAATGAGTTTTCATGAGTAGTTTTGAGTCCATCTCTTTTAAAAGATAAGCTTTTTGAGTAATAACTCAAATCACGGATAAAGAGTTATGTTTTTAAACATATGAGATGAGTATATTTTAGGAGTAGTATTGAGCACTGATATGGGGACGAGTTCATAATAACTCAAGTCTCCATAAACCATGTAGCCATCGTGGGTATAAAGGGTCATACTTTTTAGATGATTCCTTAATACTTTTTAGCATAGACTAGTGGATCCACTTAGTTGAGGTGTTTTATATCACAGCAAGTTATAGGACAGTTCTGGCAGCGTGGGCGAGATGTTGTATCATCACATAACTCATAGTGATGGTTGTCGGTTATAGAAACTACTACCACAGAGTTATACTATACTTTATTATAGATAAATTGAGTTGTCATTGTATTTTTCAATACATTGAGTTGCTACCTACTGTTTAAATGCTTTAGATAAACTCCATCTTTATTGTTGTTTATTTTTGCATTGAGTTGAGTAAAGCTGAGGTAAGTGTTTCTTTCAAAATTCAGTTCAAGCTTATATCATGTTAGTTTTCCCCTCGCATGCTCGTACATTCAATGTACTGATTCTATTTTTCCTACATCATTTTATGATGCAGATAGAAGTAACCAGGATCAGCATCCAACGCTTCGTTGATCCAGTCGAGCACTCGGAGTCATTTGGTGAGCCTCCTTGCTTTCTGGAGGATCCTTTTTTTTCTTTGTTAATTTCAATTGTTAGGATGATCGGGGGTCTTGTCCCGACATCCCTCATAATGTTAGAGGCTTCATAGACAGTTAGACGTTATTAGTTCATTAGTCTTATTCATTTCAATTGTTTTGTTTTGTTATAAGACTTGAGTTTCCTTATTTGCTAGTGAATGTTTCCTTTACAACATTCTAAGTTATTCCATGAGCTTATATTTGTTGAGTAAAGTCTTCCGCTGAGTAGTAAGCTAGGCCAAGGGTTCGCTTGGGGCCAGCAAGAGTTCTCGAGTGTCAGTCCTTCTCGGGGTGTAGGCTTGGGGCGTGACACTTACATACCTGGAAGAACAAGTTTTGAAGAATCTTAAAAAATCTTGAAGAAGACCTTGATTAGAAGCCTTGAAACCCTAGCTTAAAGGTAAACGATCAAGAAAATCTTTCTTGAGATTCTTGAATTAGTTTCTTGAAATTTCTATGGCCAAGAATTATGATTTTCATTAGTGATTCATAATTGTATGGAGGAATTTGAGTTGAAAAGAATGGAATTCTTGGAGAAAGACTTACCTTGAAGAAGAATCTTGAAAAAGATTGAAAGAATCTTGAATGGAGTCTTCTACTTTGATTATTCCTTAGGATTTTGCCCTAGGGTTTGAGAGAGAAGAGAATGATGGATTAAAAGATGAAAATCTGATTGTTTTGAGCCTTTTATTAGTCAAGAAATTCATTTGGGGTTTTCTTGGAGGTAAAAAGACAAAAAAGGACCCTTTTTAATGTTTTCTCGTCGGCTGATTCATAACTATATTAGGTTACTAAAATAGTCATATCTTTTTACTCATAAATTGGATTGACGCGAAATTGGTGGCGTTGGAAAGTAGATTCAAATATCTTTAGTTTGACAGGTTATGGGCCACGTAACTCTTTATATTCTAAGAGATATGATTATTTGAAGTTGACCCACGTAGAATTTTACATCAAAACTTAATCGATAAGGAAACTTCAAGAACACATATCAAGAACTCATCAAGAAATTAAATTGCTCAATATTTATGGATAGATTCGCAAAAGAAACTTATGATTGGCATGTGGGTGAACAAACCCAACACTATGGAAGCTTACATACCTCAAAGCACTAGGTTCTTGGCGAAATCTTGAATTTCTTGAACGAATGCTTGAAATTTGAACTTTTTCTCCTCTTGAATCTTCTCTCTAAAATCCTAAACGCTTTTGGGGGTGAATGAAACTGATTCTAATCAATTTAAACCCTTAATTGGGTAAAATTTGCATTTAGAATACGTGGGTGTAAGGAAAAGACTAAAATACCCCTCCTCTATTTGGGTAACTTTCCTTAAATGGACAGCCTAACTTCAAAAGGGCATATCTCCCTCACACGAGCTCGAAAATTAGCAAACTTGGCAGCATTGGAAAGAGGATTCCAAGACCTTTCATTTGATATCGTATGGGTCTCCTAACTCATTATGTGCTAAAAGTTATGATCGTTTGAAGTTGACCCAAAACATAGAAGAATTTAGGAATGACTTGAATGAACTCTCTTTTGTTATTTTTGGTACTCAAGGTGCTAAATCTAGTAATCTGAACTTAATACATAAGAAATTTTAAATTCCTTGGTAAAATCCTACTCACAACGAAGCATGGTTCGAGTTTTAGCTCAAAACAAATTCGGGGTGTTACAGCAAGTATATACAACAAGTAATATGGAAAGCATAGCACAAATAACTAAACATCAGATAATATGACAGACATGAAAAATTGAATCTTGAGAAACTTTTCAATGCTTGTGAGAAACATTTTCCACAGTTTGTTGCATCACACTGCTCCAGTCTACGATTGAGCACGGCTAGTGCCAACCTACGTCTACGACGTGCCTCCAAAGTCTCAAATACGAATCACACGGCCAACAACATAAATTCAAGCACTAGTGGGAGAAACTCACAACTACCATGGCAATAAAACACACTCAAAAGCACCTACGACTCAACCTTAGACTAAGGCCAAAAATTACCAATTCTAACTAGGATACGCGTGTTAAGGCATACTACAAGCAATGCTACAACCTAAACTAAGGATCCCATCCCTCACAATCAGCCCAACGCTCCTATGGGAGTCAAGAAGGATAGAGTAAATAGGGGGAAGCGAAGCAATTGCAATCCTAAATCACATGCAATTTGTACTAAGCATTATCTAAATATCCCAATCAAGAAAGTAAGCTAAAGCCTACCTTGAAGCGGATCACACGCACTCTGAGGGTGTGTTTGGTATGGAGGAAAACATTTTTTCAAAAATGCTTTTCAATTTTCCCATGTTTGGTTGGCTTAAAATGTTTGGAATTTTTTTTTCAAATCAACTCATTTTCCTCAAATTTAAGGAAAATGACTTTCCAAAATTAGGGAAAACATTTTCGAAAAATCTACTTCATCCTTTATTTATTTGTCTTACCCTACCCATAACCCGTACCCGACCCTCCCCATTCCAAAAGAATTATATTTTTAAAAGTTTTAAATATATTTTTATCTCTACCTCCAAACTAGCCCCCACCCCCAAACAAAAAAAATATTCAAAAATTATTTATGAAAAATATTTCAAATTTCAAGATATTCTTTACCTCACCCAACCACTACCACCCCTATCCTCTACCCCCACCTCCACCCCAAAAAAAAAAAAATCTTTCGAAAAATCTTTCAAATTTATTTTTTAAATATTTTTTACGCCACTCC
>JAJOOO010023309.1:0-10345 GCA_029582685.1 Solanum piurae | reverse complement strand
ATCTTAAACTTTTTCCTACAAGAAAAAAGCTATCCAATACTAAATCTTTTCCGAAAATGAAAACCTATTTATGGTAAGTAACTCAGGGCAAATAATACTGAATAAATCTCCCCCTTGGCCTTAATTTCTGACAAAATAATTTTTTCCACCTTTTTCACATAATCTTCAATAGTTCGCTTCTCCTCTCCATAATCTCCTCCATCAAAATCTATGTCTCGACACAGAGAACCTCTCTGATACAATTTCTCTAACATTTAGTTGATTTCTTAACACGTATATAGGGTTTGAATCAAACCTAATGTCGCTTGAACTCATAACTTATACTACTCTCCCAATTTATATGTCATATATACTTTCCTTTTAAATCTGCCTCGAAAAACAATATTGTATTGTAACGACTCGCAAAATGATAGGTTGAACTAGAGCCTCATCGTGTGGGTTAGTGTAACCTTAAGTTGATGTCTAGGCTGTTTTAGAACTTAATTGAGCAAGGAAGAAGCCTCGGGTGCAAGTAATAAGGGCCTAGGCTAGCAAGATAGAGTGAAATAAACCTTGTTCTTTGAGGGGCTGTTTGGCGATGGGAGTACTTGATTGCCCAAAGGGTTGGGCAAGTCACCCTTGGGCTCTTGTGATCGCCTAGTGGGCTGTCCCATTGGCCTAAGGTCTGGACCAAAGGGCGAGCTAAGTCCAAGCTCGCCAACCAGCTTGGCGTGTCACCCATTGACCCCTCTAGATAGCCTAGTGACTGCCTAATTTGGAAGCTCACTGGAAAATTGGGCGAGGCAACGGTGCACTTGGTGAGTCGCCTAGTGCCCTTGGCGAGCCAAGAGGGGCAAAAGGGCGAGGCAAGTCGGGCAAGGGGTGGATTTTTAAGTTAAGACTTTGTGGGTCCTTAGTTCTTTTCCAAAGTTGAGTCCACATTATTCTATTACTTTCCTAGAAACTATATAACCCTTTTTAGACTTGAATCCCTTCAATTTATTCACTCCAAATATAATTAAAAGAAGACCCATCTCCTCTCAAATATTTCTCTTACTAGAATTTCTCCATTGAAGAAGAAGAATGAGGGGAGGCTAGGGCTTGAAGATTCGAGGTGTTTCTTCCTCAAATTTCATGGGAAATCTATAGAAAGGTATGGTGGTCTTGATTCTTGTATAATTTTCCATTCAAAGAGCCAAATTCAAAGTGATTTCAAAGTATGAAAATCTAGGGTTTTACTCAATCTCATGTGTACTTCCATCAAACGTTTTCAAATGGTTTCTAATGACAAATTGTGATTGTATTGGTGTTTAATTGATGATTTATGATGAAAATACTCTATGAATCCATGATTTCTTTCAATTTCTAAATTGTGCCTTATGAAGTGGGTTTGTTGATCATGAATAAATATTAATGGATTATGCCTAAATTGATTTAGATTGTTGAATTGTATCACTATTCAGGCCTAATTGTATTAATGAAAGGTTTGTTGGTGAAAGTGAAGTCATAGCCTTGAAAGGGTAAGATATGGCTTAATTACATGTTGAAGTAGAATTGTTCTAGAGATGTTGATCCACTTGAAAGGTGGAGGTGTTTAATTACTATGCATGATTATGATATGAAGGATATGCATGTGATTTTAATGATAAAATGATGATCTTGTATAGGATGTAAATGTGTTGTGATTGAAAGCATATTCTCACTTAACACTCATAAATGTGGATGATGAAATGTGAAGGGTTTTATAATGTAATGTTGTATATCTTGAATTGGTAGGCTTGTGCATCCTATTCTTGTATAAATGAATGTAAAAGTGAATGTGTATGTTGAATTGGTAGGCTTAAGGCATCGTTTTCTTATGTTGATGAGTGTGATCATGAATGAAGTATCTTGAATTGGTAGGCTTAGGCACCATCTTCTTGAATGAATGAAAGTATTGTTGAATCTTGAGTTGGTAGGCTTAGGCATCCTCTCTTATGTAGTGAATGTGTCTTAACTTGATGAATATGAATCGATAGGCTAATGGAATTCCTTTCATAAATGAATGATAAAGTATTCTAGGCTATGACATGAACCGGTAGACCTAATGTTGATAGCCTTTTATAATGAGTCTAGGAACTAATGTGATGAACCTTGAATTGGTAGACCTAGTGTTGGTAGACCTTTCATGTGTGAAATGATGATCTTGTATCGGTAGACCCAATGTTTATGGAACCCTTCTTGGAAAGTCAATGAGCTATCCCTAATGTACCTTGTAAACCTAGTGATAGTGGCCTTTTCTTGTGTAAAGTACTTTGGGTCGGTAGACCTAGTGTTGGTAGCCCTCTCAAGTACAATGATGTTAATGTGAATGAACTACTCTATGGGAATGGAGGCTATACATCGAGTGGATATGGTAAGATGGAAACTCTCCCAATGTTAGGCTAGAGTTCCAATGAACATCTTCCTATCCCATATCTATGTGCCCACATAGAATATATATTAGCTAGTGGTCTTCTTACCAAAGCTAAGATATTACCTAGTTCTACTTTAGGCAAATAGAACACCTTTCTTCGGTGTGGGGTCATATGACACCGGATTCTATGAGTTAGCTCCATGGTCTATGTCGGTTAATGCCTATTCCCATCATGTGAGATGTGCATTATGGTTTCTTGATGAGTTTTATGAAGTGTGGGTGGTAGTATGGGATGCTAACCATGCATTGCACGAGTAGGCTTTGAGAGGATCATAGTGAGTTCTCTAAGTCTTAATGGCTAATGTATGAAAGTCCTCTAGTGATAACTTAATGAGAATGTTGATCTAATGTCTAATGAATGAAGGTGCTCTAAATGAAGCTAATGAAGAATGCTGACTTATATGCTTAAATGTAATGATGCATGTTATACTTGGATTGTATTATGAGTTAATTCCTTGTCATGACTTATCGTATATGAATGTGCCTTGTTTATGGTGATTTCAAAAGAGTACTTAGTGTGAGTATTAGTATGGGATGCTACTTGCACATTGCACAAGTATGACTTAGAGTTGTCTTAGATGTTAGTCTTAATGTGATGATGTGACTTATGTAATGTGTATGTCTCTTATATGTTTTATTGTGTAAAGGTGGAAAGGATGAATGGTAAGTTCACTTTTGATGGCCTTAAGGTGGAACTTTAGTGTGGGTGGTGGTATGGGACGCTACCCATACATTGCACAAGGTATAGCTTGAGGGTTACTTGAGATGAAGGCTTAAGGTGAAGGTAAAGGTTCATATGTGGATTATGTTCTAATGTGAAAATATGACTTGTATGTTGGTTGTGACTTATATTAAGCCTCTTTTATGAATGTTCATGAAATTTTACCAAAATGGCATATATCATGACTCTCAAATAAATATCCATTTTAAGCATGCTTTTGCATGACTTTCATACTTAGTACTTTTTGTGCTAACCCCATTCTTCTCCATTTTTACCAAAGTGTAGGGTTTGGAGATATTGGTGTTCTATGCTTGAGTAGTAGGTTTCTAAGGTGCTTGAAGATGAAGACTTGGTGAGTCCTCATAGTTTCGAGGACAAAACTCATTATGTTCCTTTTATGTCTTTTAGTTTATGTTAAAGCTTTTGTATGGGCTAAGTCTCAATGTTATATTCAAAGTATTAGATGGTTTGAGACATAGTATAGAAAGTCTAGAAAGTCTTCCGCTTTCTTTTTAATGAAAATGTCTTTGATTGTAAAGAAAGTTTTAAATTCTTCTCTATTTTCCTATGTTCTTATGTTCAAGAATGCTATGAGGCTTGTAAGGGATCCCTTCAGGGTCGAGTACGTCGTGTCGCATCTGGGGTGTACCCCCAGGTCGTGACACATAGAGACAATTTTAACTTCAAGTTTTCGGTCTTATTCTTAATGATATTGATTTGCAGTCACACAAATGTGTATGACTTATTTTAGACCACAAGTTTCAAAACCCTTTCTTTCTTTCTTTCTTTCTCAAACTCAATGTCCAATCAACTAGGGGCGGAGCTAGTAAGGATTCACGGGGTTTGGAAAATTACACTATTTATACATGGTTAAAACTATTTTTTGAACCCCTTCTACTTCTTCATGTGTTTACTTCTTTATATTTTGAACCTCTTAATGAAAATCCTGGCTTTAAGTTGTGAATAGAAGCTTTTGTGGACTAAAAAAGATTGTGTTTATATGTAGGGAAAAAATGTTTTGTATGGTTTGGGCCAAAACCAATGATACTAATAATGGAACGTGAACAAAATAGAGAGATATTTGCTAAGAATTATGTTTATCAAAAGCCTCACCGCAGCAATCCAATGGTAAATTTGTTGGCTAGAGGCATAGCAAACTATGAAGAAGATAAATGGGTAAAACATAGAAAGTTAATATCTTATATGGTCACTCAACTTTGAATAGTTTGCTTAGAAAGTCACTTAACTTTGTTTTATAACTCAGAAGTCACTCAACTATTGATGTTTCACTTAGAAAGTCACCCAACTATTTATATTTTACTTAGAAAGTCACTCAATCAATTTAAATAATTTTTTTATTAAATTTTATCTTAAACTATTTTTAAAGAAATAATAAGATATCTATTTTAATTATCTTATTAATTCACTCCAATTATTTAATTATAATTTTTCTAAAAAAACGTAGAGTAGCAATTGACCCCCTCCCCCCCACCTCCCAAAAAGAAAAAAAAACTTTTAGGTTTTAGTAATTGTAAACTAAAAATAAATTGTTAAACAATTATCAAAAAGAAAGATTGGAATTGATAAGAAGTAATAAAAAAAATGGACCGTAACGATCTTCTACTATTTTAAAAAAAAGAAAAGGTAAAAAAAAAACTATATTTCAACAAAATTCAACAAAATAATTATAATAAGCATCTTATTTTTTTTTAAATAGTTTAATTATTTTTGTATTTTTACAAAATTTAATGAAAAGATTATTTATATTGATTAATTGACTTTCTAAGTGAAATATAATTAGTTGTGTGACTTTCTAAGTGAAACATCAATAGTTGAGTGACTTTTGAGTTATAAAACAAAGTTGAGTGACTTTCTAAGTGAACAACTCAAAGTTGAGTGACTTTCTAAGTGAACTATTCAAAGTTGAGTGACCATCAGAGATATTATCTTAAAACCAGCCTTCCACATGGAGAAGTTGAAGGTTCTACTCTACCTTATTTTGTCTACAAACTTTTCTTCTCGGTAATAACTGACCTGACTAAGTATTTACATCAAACCAATGAATGTCAGATATGTGTCTTTTGTACATTCATGATATGAAACCTGCGTGTTTAAAACTCCCCTAAATGGTCTAAAACCACTTCCTCCTAAGAAGTGCATGACACAACACTCACAACCACGGGCGGATGCAACATTGGATAGAAGATTCAGCTGAACTCAATATTTTCATTCAAAGCATAGATATCTAGGTAAAAAGAATAGTAAAATTTCAACAAATATTATATCTAAACTTGTAATGAATCGATAGAATTAAAATCTTGTATCCGCTTATATAACTAACTAGTTCTGAATACGTGTGTTGTACGTGTAATTCATACTAATTCTTCACAAGAATAATTAAATTATAAGTCGGTTTTTAACAACTTTGTTATCCGTAAATTGTGAAGACTTGATTATTATGTAGTTGGAATAAAATAAAATAATGTCATATCACTAATTATTGAACAATTATAAAGGAGGTGATAGTTGTCGCATGCCTTTGATCTTGGATTGGATAGAAGGCGAGGTAAAATTTGTGAAGATAGAATGTTCTTAGTCTAATAGGACTTTTAATTATGTATTAGAGATCCAAAATCAATAGATGATTCTTCACGCTCCTTTATGACTTATTTGCATATTGTAAATTAAATATTATTGAATTAATCGCCCTTTTAAAGGTATCCAATATAGAGAAGTCAAAAGGCAAATTATATAGGCAAGATCATTTCTAAGAAATGATCATTATCAACAAATTAGACATATTATCAAAGAAAACAAAGTCATAAAACTTCGACATTCATGATCATTTCGAAATATGTACATAGTGATATCTGCAAGATTCCTACACAACTCTACTTTAAAATGTAACGATGAGTAGAAAAAATCAAGAGAAGTTATATATAACACAAATACAATTTAAGAAATTAATTAAACCAACTTTTCTATGCTTACCTCCTAGAGATGGCTAAATAAGAAGACGATAAATACTGCTACACTATTGAGTATTACTGAGATACCAAAAGCTTGAGAAACTATATATGACGACAATATTCTTAGCATTCCAAACAAAATTATTTTGTTCTTTCATTCATGTGAGAAGCACAACATAAAAAGCACAATAATTTTTTGTAGAAATAATAACTAAATGACTCATATTTAAATATGAAAGGCTGATTTTTTGTTACATACCTGGTATTCTGGTAAGTTTACACCTACTATATATTATATTGTTTCATCCAAATAGTGAAAATTAGTTATATGTTAAATGTCCATTTATATAAGATAAATTTAATTTATCAAGTAGAAAATTCATCATTAATTTATGCTAATTATGATGGAAGGAAATAAAAAAATTTGCAACAATGTTTATTGTAGCTATAACTTAGCATTTAAGATAATTTATGAATATAATTCATTGAATTTTTTTTATAGTTTCGCGCGGTAAGAGTATCTGATGAGATTGTTTTAAATATTGCAAAAAAAAATTATTTTCTTCTATCATTTAATAATACAAATATTCATTGTATTTATATTAATTCATGTCATAAGTAGATTTTTGAAATTTTGGGATTGATTTTCATTTTTTAGATCTTTTTTTTTTAATACTGGTGGTCTTTTTTGAACTCCAACATGATTTTAGAATTTTGACTTTTAAAAAAAATATATTTAATGATGTGACCCAAATTTGAGGTGATTTTGTTGTAAATTTAAGAATTAGTGACGTTCTTCATGTTTTCTTGTTGTTTTTTGAGAACAAGAAGCAAAAAGAATATATTTGATCCAAACTCCAATTGAAAAGTGTTAAAAGTTGCTAGGCGTATTGTTGAGGTAAAAAATAGTTTTACAAAAATAGAATTAAAAAATAATGCATGGATGGACCTTTTCTCAAACGGCAATGACATAGATGAACTGGACTTTTAACAGATGACATAAATGAATTTTTTCTCAAAGTTCGATGACATATTTGAGTCTTTTAACTTTAAAATTTATTGTTTCTTACGAAGTTCTGCAAAGTTATTAATCTAATTATCTTAGTAATACAGGTTGACAACATGTAGTACACTTTCTCTTGAATTTTCGTCCATGCGACTTCTTGTTTTTGCTGACATATTTAAAAAAAAATATTTCTATATTGATTTTTAATGAAAGAGTGAAGTTATGTTTTTTAGTTTTTATTTTTAATTGAGATTGTTACATGTGTTAGTTATGTGTTTCCATTTTTTTTATCACGATGATATTATTTTCCATGACACAATTTTATTTTAAAAAAATGATTGAGTGTAATATACATATCATCATATATTACTTAATGTGTGTTTCTCAAATAATGAGTGATAATTTAGGTATTAATTTCTCTTTTTTCCACATATTGACAAGACATTTGCAGTGATAAAGACACCTTCACTTAGAGTCGTGTTTGTAAACGATTTGGATGGACCACTATTACATGATATATTTTTGTTCCGAGCTACCTAATTTAGTTCAATTAGATTCTATAATAACTCCTACAGATTCACAATTAAATATTTATGGATATTTGAGCAATAACTTGTTATATTTATTTTTTTATCTAAATTTATTGTATTTGAGTTGAGAGCCATTCAAAAACATACTCTCTATCTTCACGAGGTCAGTGGTGTATGCAAGATTTTTTTAAAAGTGGTATCACCATTTAAAAGACAAGAATGACTCAAGAGAGATCAATGAAGGTTTTGCTTTAGGCCTCCAAAAATTTCATCGATAATTTTTTTGACTCATTAGTTTGTTCTTCCAAATCAGTTAAAACTTGAGTTGCTAAAATTGATTTGGTACGTTTGGATTTTTTTGTAAAAACAATAGCGCTCCATTAAATTTAGACTAATATGATGTAATCTACATAATTAGTAATTGGGGATCAAATAATAGAGAATTGTGGATAGTTATAACAAAATTAATGAATCCGAAATTATTTCATTTTAACAATCAAATAGGAAATTTTTATTATTATTATGAACAAATAGAAATAAAACTTCAAGCACATAATAAAAAAATAGAATCACAAAACAAAAACACTAAGCCGATATGGAGATTCAAGATGCAGAATGACGATGATGATGAATGAACAAAAACTAAACAAATTTGAAGAAACTCACAAGTCACAAATAATTTTAATGGATAAAGGACTTAAAAATTTTAAGTTTTATTTCAATTCTAAAATAAAAGGTATACATAGATGAGATTTTGAATGAATTAGAGTGGGCTCGTATCCGTAGATTTTTAACAAACCCTATAGTTGAATTTACAACTAAAATTTAAGAGAGAGAATTTTTTTTTTTGTATGAAATAGCAAACTATTAATTCAAATTAAATGCTATAACCATAGTTTATTTTATTTGTAATTAGGAACAAACATTTCATTTTTTTGCCATCTGGTTCAGTATACAATTAGTCATTTTTTGGTATGCAACTACCCATTCGGTATACAAATGTATAAAATGTGTTTGTGTTTGTATAAAGCGAAAGAAAAGTGTATATACAAATACAAATACATATATTTTCGTCTTATACACTTATAATTATACAAATACAGATTTTCTTATATAAATTACAATGTATAAATGAATTTATACAAAACTGAACAATTTGTATAAAATTGGATGTATCTAGCGAATTATACAAATCAAAAGCTCCATAGCAAACATAAAATTTCCTATGGAGCTCAATTATGCAAACTATAGTTATAACATACAAATATGATTTTTATGTTTGCTATATGTGAAAATTGCTCAAAAATAATAATTTAAAACCAAAATTTAAGAGAAAAATAAAACAAAAACCTTGCAAAGAATCAAACTCACGGCATCCTACGTAAGAATAAGCTGCTTAACCACCGAAGAGTTATTCCATACAAATAATGTCCTTTTAATTCCTCTAATAGTTTAATTATTTTCTTTTTAAAAATATATAGATATATTTAGTAAAAAATTTCAACGAAGTCGTGCCATGTGACACCCCTTCTATCAATGTAGATCCATCCCTACACGAGGTGGTGCTACCTTCCTCAGACATCATTTGTAAAATTTCACTGAATATGTTATTATTATTGTTATTGAGCAAGAGCTACTGATTTTTGTAAATATAATGAATAAGGCCCTACGCTAAAGGTGTTAAATTGGCAGATTAATTTACTGATTTTGGACAAGTCAAAATGGACTGAATATGGGTCATAACTCAATCTGCTATTTTCACTAAGTTTTAATTATTTTATTTACTTTTTAAAAATATTTTTTTAGTACCTAATAAAGTTATTGTTTTTCTTTATTATGATAACTAGTAAAATTATTCGTGCTTCGCGTAGGAATTTAATATCATGAAATTTATAAAATAATACTTAAAACCTATCAGTCATTAAAACTAAAACACTATATTGTCTTACATACAAGATTACGTAGTAACAAACATTAATAATGTAAAGAAAACTGAAAATTATTACATTTTATCATTTATCCTTAATAACATAAGCATAAATTAATGACTGTAAAAATACATACCAGGATCTGTAACATAAGCAGTGGTGCCAGTGAGCCACTCAATAGGAGCAAAGTACACAAATATTAATTGTGAAGAAGAAGAAGGGTAGTTGTGAACAAATGTTTATTGTGCCTTATCGGAAATGTTACAACTATTTGGAAAAGTTGCAACCCTTCGTAAAGGTCACAACCTTTCATAAAATAAAGTCACAACTTTTCATAAAAGTCGCAACTCTTCATCAAAGTCGCAACTTTTCATAAAAGTCCCAACTCTTCATTAAAGTTACAACTTTTCATAAAAGTCATAACTTTTCATAAATGTCACAACTTTTCATGAAAGAGGAATGCTAGTTTTGGAAATAAATAAATTAAAAGGAAATCCTAGTTTGTGGTGGCGTCACGTAGGCGGGCCTAAGGTTCTCTTTATATATATATATATATAATATCAAATAAAAAAACTTAAAACTATTTTGATCAAATTTTTCATTTACTAATTTGACTTACCCATCAACCTAAAAAATTTATGGCCTAAAATGGCTAAGCAAATAGATAGACGGATCAATAACCTGTCGAAACGTAAACAAATTATATTTTGATGAATTGAAATATCAGTAGCATCACACATAGCGTATAATAATATTA